>JABCKT010006435.1:0-277450 GCA_018858115.1 Tephrocybe rancida | reverse complement strand
ACCAGCGTGTATCAGTATCTAAGCGAAGGTTACGAGTAGCGGGCTTTGCGACCGGAGGGCGCCCTGCGCTGTTTATATTAAGCTGTCTACATTACATAAGTAAAACTTGACCGTCCCGCGCTAGTCACACACGTGACTACAACTTCTTACCACTTCAATGTCCATTGGTTGAGGCCGTCAGTCGTCGTAATGGACTACTTTTCCAAATTTCTTCGCACCAGCAACCCCCTCCCATCCCAGGCACCTGTAGATCATGCCTATGAATTCCAAAGATCTTGGGAAGTTATCAAGGTTGGCTTCAAGAATGTGTTCGCGTATGAAAACTGATACCTACTCTAATAGAGCACCCTACAACATCCAGACGAGCGTCAACTTTCGCGTGGAATAAAGTCTACACCCGTGCCAGCTCACTTGCAATCGCTAGTTGACGCATTGGTATGGGAATCTACCCGGACAGAGGAAGGGTATGTCACCTAAAGTAATTGGTTTCGAATGGCACGCTCAAAGCTGGGCAGAGGTACCGGCGCATGTCTCGAATATCTCTTGAAGAACGGTCTGTCCCATCAATATCTCTCAAAGAAGCAGCATTATTCAATATTGCCACAGATATTCTGGGCACTCTTGTTCGACTCAGCGAAACTGATAGGCCGTCTGGAATCCAGGCAGAAGTCCTTCGCGCTGTCCAGAATATGGTGGTACTGATGGACGAGCAATTCCTTGTTCATTCTGCAGTACACAGAGCTGTTTTAAGACTGCTCCGCAACTGTGCTGGAGATGATATTCAGGAACAGCTTGACGGACATAAAGTGATGGGAGCAGCAAGAAGTTCTGTCCAAGGGCAACCATCGGAATACGAGCAAGATTGTAAGTTTGGTCGTCACTGGATTACATCGAGCTTACCTATTTTCCGCCAGTGGTGAATCTCCTTTGCATTCTGTGTAGTCGCATTCGAACGTATCGTGAACTCCTCATGATTTTCTTCCATGACAAACACTGGTACCATTCTGAACCCTTGTTCTCGGTCGAAGAATTGGAGGAGGAGGAGGAAGATGAGGAAGACGAGGAAGACGACGTGAACAATTCCACAAATTCTAGGGAATCGCCCCCTCATTCTCGCAGACCATCCCCTACACCCTCTCAGGCAACGATCAAATCCACACCTGCCCCTTTGTCGAAGAAGAAGACTGAATATGAGTTTTTGCTCTTCAATTACCTCCTTCGATTCGTCCACCGAGAAGGTCAGATCGGTGACTTTGCTCGAGCCGGCCTGCTGTTTCTAATGGACGTTGCAATGTCACCCGGAGAGCCTCGACCAGAGACCTCGTCGGAAACTATCCCACCGGACCCTGTTCAAGATGCTGCAATTGCGTTAGCGGAATATATACTTGATGGAGATTTCTCCGAGGTACTTGGAGCGGGATTAGGAGCAGTCTATTCCCTTCTTCCTTCAAAGCTGGCTTTCCATCCAACCACTCAATCTTCTGAGTCTCCTGGGAACGTCATGACGATCGGAGCTATCAAGCCTGACACGGCTGAAGAAAGGGAGAAGTTGGAAGATACAAAGGAGAAATCACGCGCGCTGGGCATCGAAGATGCCTCGAGTCCGGATTTCAAAGGACGTATCGACCATTTCCTCAAACTTCTCGAGTTCCTACAAGACGTTCTACGCAGGAATGTCAGCTCAGACTCCCTGGATGCATCTACTCTCGTTGGCACTGCTATCGGGCAATCCATCCTCGACGCAGTACGCCGCATTTTCCTTGAAAACGTGTTGTACCCAACCATTCTAGAGTGCTCGGATACTGATGGAAGTGCCGTTGCCGTCATGTCATATATTGAAGTCATGATAAGGACGCTGCAGCCTAGCCGATTGGCCGATGCCCTCGTTGATTTCTTACTCAGTGAAGACAACGATGAGACGCGATTGCGACAGCGATCCTTCGCTATGTTGACGTTAAATGGCGAGACTACCCAAAAGAAATCATCAAACAAGCAACACAAACTGCGGCGACGAAAGAGTAGCGCGATGGTCCTCCTTGAAATGGAAGCCCCTACATCCAGAAAACAGTCTGAATACTTCACATCCATGGGTCGCTTTACACTCCGAGACCTCCTGTTGGCGAATCTCAGGTCAAACTCGCAGCCCACTGCGACATCTGCTCTCGAGCTTCTCAAGTCTATGCTCCTTCAACATCCAAGGATATCTGTGGAGCGACTTCTCATTGTCACTCCAGACCCTACGGCCACAAGCTTCCCTCATCCCTCAGTCATCAACTCCACTAGGACGCCCCACCTGTCCGCAGATGATGATGAAAACACTTTCAGATATCCAGGAGCTGAAGGCGCGACGTATACGACTCAATTAGATGACACACCTCAATTCTTTCAGCCCGAGACGACGTTTTCGACACACGAGCGTGAAATGGGACTGTATCTCACGCTAGTTTCCCGCGTTGATCCATCGCATAGTAGCGATGCCTTCAGCACAGGCTACGAGCATTACCTGGGGGATGCTCTTGCCTCCATCCAAAGCCAGTCGGCCTACCAAATAACTGATGACGATCTCAACGAGCCAGACGCGAGACGAAGCTCAAAGCACAGACTGAACGTCAATGATCCTTTAGTCTCAGTCGTTCTCGAAACTCTGAGAAGATTCTTTTCCAACACGCCTGAATTCAACATCGCATTGACTGGTGTGTTGGCCACGCTGGCCGTCCACCCTGATCGATCATTAGCGGGCTGGCTGACCTTCGGGACTAATGACGCGCACCCCAGTGAGGCAGAAACCAAGGAAGTAAACTACACGGGTGACGATGGGGATGACCGATCAATCGACTTTTCGGTAGAAACCAAACTGGCGTCTGATTCCAATTTTCTTCCTGCGTCTAGCATGGATGAGAACTCTCGCCCAGTCATACACACCATTTTCCACGGTCTTGTCACTCAACTCGAACGTTATCGAGCTGCCGTTGACAACTTCGATAAATTTCTACTGGAGCGACGGCAAGGGTTGCTTTTTTCTGAAAACATGACGGATGCTCTGAGTTTCTCGTTGGACATTATGGACGAGCCTATCCCCGAGTTATCACCTTCTGAGCATCCGGCGCCCACACTCAGCAAGGCTAAACCCAAATTGTCGACCGCTAGTTCACTGGTTTCGTTCCTGACTCCAAAGAAAAACAAGATTGCACCACGACCTCTCGCATCACCCGAGCCGACAACACCTTCGAAGAAGAACACAAGAAATATTGCTAGCCCATTTGGTCGTCACTACCTAGACACTGGATCAATTGTTGTCGAGCCCTTCATAGCACCCATCCCATCCTCCAGCCCCTGGATGCCAGCCAGAGTGACAAAATGGGCTGCAGGTGAGGAAGATGTTTTCACATCGTCCGGGTGGAACAAAGACGAACGACCAATATTGGAGGCGGAGGATGAACCCGATAAAGAACCAACGAAACCTGAGAGCGTAACACTTTCCCAACTCCTGGATAATGTTGTGATACTTGAAGAAAGCATCAAGGAACTTGTGGCCATCATACATGCTCGGAGGAGTTTAGGTATTGATTCTGTCCGTTACCTTTAGTTTCATTATGTGTACACTTACCACTTCATGTTCTGTATGATACCCACCGACTTTTGTTGTTCGCAACTTACAGGAAAGTATGTACAGAATGATACAGTTACTAATACAGAAAACACGAAACTATGAATTGAGAATTACTTTGCCTTTCTTCGAAGCTTGCCTGTTGTCTTCACCTGAGATCCTGACTCGGTCGACGACGCCTTTGTTGTCTTGTCTCCAAATAGCTTGGCTTGCAACTTCTCGAACTCCGCATCGTCGATCTCTGGCATTTGCGGCGCTCCTGTACGCGCCTTCTTGACTGGCAAATCCTCCTCCTCCTCGACTCTGCCTCGTTTCTTGTTTTTCCCTCCTGCCTTGGGTTTTGGCTCAGCATATTTGGCGGCGAGTCCATCGAAGAAGTTGTCCATGTTCTTCTGCTTGTTCTTGAGAATGAGCGCCTGAAGCGTAGAAACATCTCCTTCGCCATCCGCCTCGTCATCTTGCTTCTTCCCCTTCCCCTTCCCTTTGTTCTTCCGATCTCCCTTCTTCCCACTACCATAGAACTCGTCCCAAACACCCAGCTCCTTGGCGAGGTTTTCTGCCTCCTTAGCCTCCTTCTCCCCTTGCTTTTTTCGAACAAGTCTGGCTTTCTCGTCCTTCACGCTATTCTTCCATGTGTCGAGAGTGGGTAACGACCCTTTAGCAATTAGATCAGATATAGCAATGATAAACCGTGCTTCGTCTTCGTGTGTCGAATGGGGAATGTGGTTCATGATCTCGCTTATAGAACCGCCAGTACTTGTGTACGCTGCTGCAAGGTCCTCGATTTCTTCACTTGAACCTGAGAAAAATGAGCAAAATGAATAAGCACCACGCGTCAATGAGCTTACCTTGATATGCTGTCTTCATTTCATCGAGCTTGCCGCGTGTGACGCGTTCAAACATGGCCTCGAAATAAGCTTCCCATCCGTCTTCCCCTGCGGCAAGTTCAAACCCCTCGTCAGTCTTTCCGGTCTCGTCGTATCTATGCCGCCTTTTCTCGTCGCCTAATACAGCATATGCAAATCCAATCTGCTGGAACTTGGTTGAGGCAGCCGCCTTTGCCGCGTCGGTAGCGGTCGCGTGCTTGTCAGGATGGTAGACAAGAGCAAGCCGTCGGTAGGCCTTCTTTATGGCATCTATTTGGGCGTCATTGGGGACAGAGAGGACTCCATAAAGGTCGACCTCGTCCTGGTCAGGAAAGAATTGTGTAATGGGGTCATCCTGGTCCATTGGTGGTGGTTAAATGTTAAGATGTGGAAAGCAGGTCGCGCTGCCAGAACCATCCGGCATCTGCCTGCCGCGACACTGAGTATCAATATTTTTGATGCAGACCCCCTGCACCCTTACCACGCCTATTTTCATGTACTCCTACAAATGTCCAACCGTGAATACCTATAGGGCGTCGTGGCCGCTCGTGCACGCCATGCACTTTTAAAACTCTGCGCATGAATAAGATTGACTAGTCCTAGATCGGAAACCACTAGGAGTTATTGGCAGCTGAACTCGGCCCCGGCGTCACTAATGTCCATTGGCATTCCGAGCATGCTACTATCCTACATTAACTTTCAGACTATGGGGTAGGTTTTTACCCACTCTTCCACTCGTTCCATGTGATTTATGATACCATCATGATATACACTGCCCACTTAAAGACAGCCTATTCGCAGTGTATTTTTACACTTGTCCTTTTATGACATCACACCGACGCTCTTGTACGCTCCGAACACCATGCCCTTTGGTATTTTCAGGCCTCAGGTAAGACAATTTCTCAGGTGCTCAAATTACGGGGACACCCAAAAGGTATGTAAGCTTGTATTATCCAGGCTCACCAGTTCGCTATGCTGATTACAGACCTCCTTATTCAGTCTCCACGTCCTTTTTCACTTTCACTGTTAGCAGTTGCTCGCTCGATGCTCCCCCATATACTCGACTGCATGATGCCCAGGACCTCCTGGCACATCGCACAGTTTGCACCAACGACATCCTCATGGATAGTGTTCTGGTCGCGCAAAAACTGAAGAAATAACCTTTGCTAATCGGCCATTGCAACACCACTCTTTACCCCACGCATGTATGTCAGAGTTCCTGTTCTCATAGCTGCACTCGTTCCCTCGCTGCCCCTGATATAGATATGCAAGTAGTGCCGAATGAGCAACATCAGGATTTACGCTTCAAGATCGAACGGAACCCGTTGATCGTTGGTTCGTATCAAGCAGCGACACGTCTCACACAATCAGGAAATTACGGAAGGTTGAAGGTCCAATGCTGCGACTCACTCTCCCTGTAGCCTTTACATTACTTATATGTTGGAACGTAATTTGTATGTCAATCATATCTACGGCGCACTGTCAAAAAAAACTACACTCCCGTTACCCACCTTCATAGCCAATATCCACTGCCAATCCAAGCCACATGTATCGAAACACGCTGACGTCTTAATATCCATAAATCCGATTCATAAAGTCCGGCTCTACCATATTCTTGGGTCTGATTTTCTTTCCTTCTTTTTGGGCTTCCGACGTAAGATATCCTATGTAAAATATCGCCCGAGCTCTATCATCCTGGTGCATGGAGCCCTCAAACGAGTTTAAAGGTTTTACCCGCGGCAGACGCGTTGCCGACACAATCGTTTGGCAGCGTGATCGTCCGGCTTTCCATATAAGACGCGTGGCTCACGTGTTGACTTCGACGCGTCGAAATCACAAATTTCCTACCATAACTCTCAGTGTCTCACAACTTCAACTTGCTCACAGCGAACTCGTTCTTGGGCCATTGGGGTTTATATTGATATTCGACGCAGCATGCCTATCGGTCAACGTGATGAATGTTTTAATTTTCTATATCACCCACTCAAAGTCTTCTAATTACGAAGCATACTTGTCTACACCCGCACCCCACATCTTAAACCACACCACCGCAAAAATGAGGCCATGCGACACTCCAGCCATGACTTGTGGCAGCGTATGGTGGCCAAGCCATACCCTTGACAACACAAGCCAGCATACGGAAGGAACACAAGTGGAGGGAGCACTCGCATCCATACAGACTGGGGAAAGGATTCGTGGAATGGGAAATATATACAAGCGAGGGGGATATATGCTGCATAGTAGCTTGATGTCGCCGAGTGTGTACTGGGCATACTGGTGAAACTCCGTCAAGGATGGTCAATATTGTGGACTGAAGAAATATTTCCTACCTATACGTGGTCTTCTGTTTCGATGTCTGGTTCAACGGACGAGGTTGACAGATGGCCTTTTTCAGAAGCTTGACAGTAATAGTGCACATGAGTGCGCCAATGGCAAAGTAAGCAACTCCCGCAGACCGAGTGAGGATAACCACAGAGGCCGTGAGTCCTGTCATAACTGGATTGGTCTATATCAATGGACGCCGGTTAGGATGAATCAAATGGAGGGACTTGAATGTCGAGTTACGTGCCCGGGCAAGAAACGACATCAACCACGGGCGACGCCATTGAGTCGGTCGCCCCATTATTGACATGTATGGTGGAGAGGAGGCGAATATTGTAACGGCAAGCTTGACTTAGCTGTTTTAACTACTTCTCGGTGGCGCGCCTCCGACGCTATCTTATCTTAAGCACTGCGTTTTGGCTCGATCTTTCCCAACCTATTCTAAGTTAGCAGATGAAAAATTAAATGGAATCAGGCTTCTGCATAGATTTTTAGGGGGGCAATTCTGTGCAGAAGCCTGATTCCATTTTAACTTTTCATTCGCTGACTTAGAATAGGGAGTCGGGAAAACCTGAGGCCGAGCGGAAATGCAGTGCTTCTTTATTTACTTACGCCCCTTAGGTCCTGCTCAGCAACTCGTTTTAGTTCACAAGCTGGTTTGGTTAGAGGGCTAACAGGTGTCCTAGGGTCTTAGCTATCCCTAATTGTAGTCGACTGAATCAGATCCCTGTCACGCCTTTTAGATATTGCTCTAATTGAGCTAATCTTATCTGATGCAACTTGGGCAATACAGTCATGGCACGGTTCTGCTATTCCACTTGCCCTAATGCGCATTGTACTATATCTGTCAGTACTGACACTATGCATCAATAGCACAGCATGATTTACTGAGCCCTCAAGCTACCCTCTGGATCTGCTGAATCAAGGGATGCAAAAATTCGCACCATATCAAGGTACGATGAGGCAGTGTGTGGATGGCAGATGCAGAAGCTTCAATGGCGGCAACTACAGCCCCAGCCTTCTATTACTTATTTTTGTGGATTTGCCGAACTGAGAGGTGTTTCTGCGGGCTCGTGGATAGATGAACAGTGACCATAGTTGCATGCCGACGCCAACAAGAGCTAACCTGGCTAAACATTTCAGAGGGAGCTAAAATTCCTTTAACCTAACCAAAGGCCAACTAAAATGAGTTGCCGAGCAGGGCCTTGGCTACTGAAATACAACTTTGCTTAATCTTGTCTATCTGGTTTGAAGAACCTCGTATGCCACCGCCCTCGACTCCAAGATCTCGGCGCCGACGTCACATATTTAACAGTCTGGCAAGCAAATTCGTGCTTCTCGCACACCACTCGTTTTGAACCGTACTATTCGCTTCGAACCGTCCTATTCGCGACCCTTAGGGCACCCTTGGTTTGATTACCTTACAGAAAGGAGGTACAACGTGATGAGTCTGTCTAGGAGAGACTATGATTACCTGGGATCTCTTTCTCTTCGCGAGAAAAAACCAAACCATTCAAGTTTATTCAAACCACTCGACAAGCTACATGCTTTTCGGATGAAATTATTAGCTCCGATAGTGGGAGTGAAAATCATTTAACCTCGAAACCAGCAATTGGGGAGGAATCACAACCCCGGTTCACAACAAAAAGCCTCAAAACGAGGCCGTCCCAAACGCGTTACATCTATGAGTCTAAGCAGTGTCACGGTAAAAGGAGACTTGAAGCTTGCCAAGGAGTAAGATGCCTTCCTTCGTAAGGCCAGCAAAGCGGTCCGGGACGCGCAGAAGATCCTGCAAGACGTCAGGCAATTTCGAGCTGTTGAATGAATTCAAAAATCAGTCCGAAAGGGTCAACGTCAAAATTGATCCGGAAGAAAATGAGAGAAAATGGCGCTGCTAACCTTAGCGGATCTCAGGCCCCGAGCTCGGAGCCACAGTGATCGGGACACAGGCGATCAGCTTGGCAGCCCTGACCGCCAGCGACGCCCCGAGCTTGTCGCTCAGATCGGATGAAGAAGACGGAAAGAAATCCAAATCAACTCGTGTAGTCACGTACCTGTAAATCCAGTTAGTCACAAGTTAAACGAATACAAGCTTCCACCCAACGGCGAACGCCACGAACGTCATTCCGTGGAACCTGTCCTTCGAAATGGTCAATATGGTATCTCGCGCATCGGAGGAAACGTCTAAGAAAGGCCCCGAGGGCAAAACAAAGTCAGCCTTGGTGAAGGTCAGTGAACAGGTCAACCCCAAGTCTTACCTGGGTAGTAAGGCCTTCAAGGACTTGCCCGAAAGTGAAAGCGAATCTGGCGCCGAAAGTAGTGGTAGCAACCCATCAGACTCCTCAAGCTCTGATAGCGGATCTGAGACGTCGAGCGTCACGGTCGTGTGCCCCTTCGCGCTCCCCATCGATCGCAGGGTCGCATCCTCACGGTACCCACGTACCCACCGCTAGCGCAGCTGGAAGGTCGTTCTATCAGCATAGGGCGACCGCTCCTGCTTATACGAATTCCACGCGCAGGCCTACTCCTTTCGGCACGCACGGCGGTGCGGCCAGTTCACACCTGCCAGTTATACGGGTGCTGGGACCCCAACTTGTCTAATGCGTTCGGGTGTCTCGGAGGAAACTAGTTAGAATTATGAGGCTCTTCGTGCCTCAGAAGGGCATACGTAACGGTAAGCTTGATATTGTATTTTCTGTTTTACCTACTTCTTGATGACGCACCTCCGGCGCTATCTTATGTTCTTTATTTACTTACGCCCTTTACTTACAAATACAATCTCAGTATAAAAGAGTTTCATTATAATTAGCTGCTGAAATACAACTTTGCTTAATCTTGTCTGTCTGGTTTGAAGAACCTCGTGTGCCCCCGCCCTCGACTCTAAGGTCTCGACGCCAACATCACAATCCTAACTCCACAGAAAAACAAGATTGCACCATGACCTACATAGGCTCACATCACCCGAACCGATAATACCTTCAAAGAAGAACAGGAGAAATATTGCTAGCCCATTTGGTCGTCCACAACTTTAACATTCGATGCAGCCTGCTTATTGGTCGAAATGATGATGTTTTACTATATGACCCACTCATCTACAAAATCTTCTAACTGTGAACCATACTTGTTAACACCCGCGCCCCACATCTTAAACCACACTACTGCAAAAATGAGACCATACGACACTCCAGCCATGATTTGTGGCAGCGTATGGTGGCCAAGCCATACCCTTGACAACACAACTGTGCCAGCATACGGAAGGAACACAAGTGGAGGGAGCACTCGCGTCCATACAGACTGGGGAAAGGATTTGTGGAATGGGAGATATATACAAGCGAGGGGGATATATGCTGCATAGTAGCTTATTGTCGCCGAGTGTGTACTGGGCATACTGGTGAAATTCCGTCAAGGATGGTCAATATTGTGGATTGAAGAAATATTTCCTACCCATACGAGGTCTTATGTTTCGTTGTCTGGTTCAACGGACGAGGTTGACGGATGGCCTTTTTCAGAAGCTTGACGGTAATGGTGCACATGAGTGCGCCAATGGCAAGGTAAGCAACTCCCGCAGACCGAGTGAGGATAACCACTGAGGCCGTGAGTCCTGTCACGACTAGATTGGTCTATATCAATGGACGCCGGTTAGGATGAATCAAATGGAGGGACTTGAATGACGAGTTACGTGCCCGGTTAAGAAACGACATCCACCACGGGCGACGCCGTTGAATCGGTTGCCCCATTATTGATTTGTATGGTGGTGGGAAGCAAATATTCAATTGTGCCATATATTGATCCAAACATCCACCCGTGTGACACAAATCTAATAGATAGTCCAGATCAAATTTATCACAAGCACACGCGACTAGGTAAGAAGTCCATGTTATAGAGAGTAGTAGGTATAGTTGATTGGGCATGACGATTCCAAAGTAGGTATGCAAAGCTGTGCAGCGGGTGCTGCTAATAGTGTGTAAATTGTTGACATTATCATTCAATTGAAATGCGTGGTGCCGCCGGGGCTCCACCAAAGTAAGATGACTGGTGTTCACCCATGTCGATCGGCTTTGACTCGGTACCATTGAACTTGGTGGGTCGCTTAGGCAGTGCTGAAAGAAGTTGACGCGGACAGTTAGGAAACAGTAGAAAAGAAGGTAGGATACCCTTACCATTGACTTTCGAAGCCAACAAACCCCTATCAAAGTCTGCAAAGCATCGAAGACCGACGGCGAACGTGGCAAACAGGAGCAGGAAAGCGACGATAGCTAATGAAACATTGAGGTAAGCGGATCACTCGAAACAAGGACTGACGTACTAAAAGTCGTGAGAGTTGCTCTCGTAGTCTTGTACTGGTCCCGCGACGCAGGCTGGTAAAATCGGACGAGTTTGTACACTGTTCTCAAAGTCAGAGAGCGTACAATTAGGTATATAGTATACTTACAGACTGTCGTTTGAGCGCACATTCAGGGGTGAGTTTTTCGACCCTGAGCATTATCAGAAACTTACAGTAACTCAGTGCAGCCAGCATCATGACCAAGGATATCGACATTATCCTATCCACACTGTCAGGAACTCACTATTGCATTCGGTGGCGAGAATGAACTTACCACTTGATTTCCTTCTGAACAGCTATACCGCATAAGATCAGTAGAACAAGCACGACAGGGATCGCCGCTACTGTGACTCCAAATTCTGCAGAGTCTTTCTGCAGAACGAGAATGAGAAGCTATACGATGGTGAGTTGGTACAGAGTCTTCGGAGCGCTAGTGTGCGGTAGACAAACCTGCATAGTGACTCCGGTGAAGCAGAAAAAGTCGAATTTGAGGAGGCAAATCATTATCTGGTACCACTGATACATGGCTATTGTGTGTGTCAGTATTGAGGCACTGCATAATCAGGCGAAATCCTACTCTTCATCTTTCGGTCGGCACCGACGATGTGAAAGATTGCCCATCTGAATTAAATTAGCACATATTGTAAGTATCAAGGAGGGACAATACATACCCGAACTCCCCGTAAAGTTGCTTGATCCAGAAGAGCATCACAAGCCACGAAGCACCGATGATACAGGGAGCAACTATCAAAAAGGGTTCCACGCTCTTCCATAGCGTTCCGGCACCTCCACAGTTCTGAAGTAGATGATGAGGTCAGAAAGAACCACTAAATGGCACGAGGGGGCTAACAGTGTAGTTCTCTGTTGCATCACAATCCGTCAGTGTAACCAATGCTGTCTGTGTCTGATGAACTTGTAGTGCGGCGAAGACCATCAGAGCGAGGTGGAATACTACGGAAATGTTATTCTACACGAGTGCGGGGGGAAAGGAGTATCTTACGAAGTAAGCCGAGCAATTGGATGACATTCCGTAGTCGCAAAGCATCGAATGCCATGAAGAGTTCGAAGATTCTGAGCAAATTTTAACAATTATGCTGTACACAAGGAAAACGGCGCCAACTCAGCCAAAGCAAAAAGCGCAAGGTAACATGGCAGTGTCTGCAACCAGAAGTTAGTAAAGGAGAATTGGGGAAAGATTAAGAACCTACTTTGTATGCCGGAATGTCAAAGTTGACGACCACTTCGACCTGTGTGTATGTGAAGAAAACTCAAGGCGCTTCCTACTTAGTTACGCACCTTTCTGAACGTGATTCCGACCATGACCAGCACCACGATAGCCTCTAAAGCACCAAACTCATTCAACAAGGAACAGGGATTATCCGCCCATTACTTACGGAGAGTCACTGCGGGTTGTCATGATGAGTGGATTTGGATGGTGATCGATTAATGTCCTAAATACCTGTGAAAATGAAGGCCCGCTGGGCCCGTGTGGCGAGCAACGGTTCGACAGCCATGGCGCCCCAAGTGGTGGGGATAAGAGAGTGTAGAGTGCGGCAAGGACTCTTACTGGTATGTTTGTATCAACACAGGGATAACTTTCCAGTGCAGTAATGTTTGCCGCATCAACTTGCAAGGCACTGCTGACCAGTGACTGACTGGCTGTGACTTGGGCGCCAGTTGGCACGGCATTTGATGGTTGTAACTTGTTTCAACTCTCCAAAAGTACAGCTTCCTCCTTACATTCGTACTACCATGGCTAAAGACGAACTAGCAGAAATTAATGGCGTCAAGCCCAAAGTTTTCTTGCTCGATGGGGAGGAGAAGGACGTCAGCTCCATGTCAAGGCATGTACTCTTTCATTCATAACATTCAAGTTGTGTCTCAGCTCTCTCTTTCTCTCTCTCCAGCAATTCTATTTACAAAGTCAAGCGTACTTTTGACCATTTTTACTGGTGAGCTTTTCTCCTCAATAACCATCGGCATAACTAAATCATAGTAGCACATGTCCTGTACGATATTCTTCTACCTTGATTTAAATGAATCTCGCTCACTCCGGTCCCTTGAAAGGCTTGGAGGAACCAGGTAAGTGTCATTTCATCCCCTACAACAAGACCGCCTCTTGATGCAGCTCTTCTAGAGCGGTCATCCGGTGAATGCGCGCACCTGCAAACATCTGAAGTCCCTCTTCGGTGACAAATATGAGGAAGCTCGACTAAAGTTCAAAAACCCAAATGGACCTCCGCCCAAGTCGACCGCCAACAAACCAGCTTCCAAAGCAAAGGCAAAACCTGCTCCCAAGCGCAAGAAGGCCGACGTCGACGATGAGGATGAAGACGACGACCCCACACCCGTCAAGAGAGCCCCGAAGCCCCCTTCTTCCAAAGGAAAAGCCAAACAGGATGATGGCGAGGAGGAAAGACCCGCTAAAAAAGCCCGCAAATCTGCATCGAAGCAGAGGGGTGCAGATGAAGACGAGGAGGAGGCTGTGCCAGTAAAAACAGCTCGAAAACCTGCATCCAGGGGAAAGAAGATCGACGAGGACGAGGACGAGGATGAGGATGAAGATGAGGATGCTACAGCGACCACTAACGTTGTTCCTGAACTCCTCCTGGCCAACAAATGGGATCTCGAAACTGGGCCAGATCCTGTCGGATGGTGGATTTCTGAGAAGCTGGATGGAGTGAGATACGATACCCTTTGGGTTAGGGTTGGGGTGTTAGCTCTGATTACGAATTACAGGACATACTATGACGGTAAAAACATGATCAGCCGTCTTGGAAATCCCTTCACTCCGCCAGAGTGGTTCTTGGAGAGTCTGTATCTGCCCATCACCAATCTTTGTAGAAATATGCTGAATTTTTCTTCAGAGTTACCACAGGACATCACATTAGATGGTGAACTCTTTGGTGGTCGGGGTGAATTCCAGTCGACCGTCTCCATCGTGAAAACAATCAATTCTCCGCATTGGAAGGGCATCACTTTCCAAGTTCACATGTCTTCTTTTGATGGTTGCAACCAATATTTACGGAATCCTGGGCAGATTTTTGATATTCCTTCCAAGGGAACTCTCCCATTCGAAAAACGCATTGAATTTTTGAAGAAGCTCTTCGGTCCAGGAGGCGATTACGCTTCTGATATTGTCAAGATTGTCGAACACGAGAAGGCAACGAGCAGGAAACACGTTCTTGACAAACTTAAGGAGATTGAAAGCCTAGGCGGCGAAGGCTTGATGTTGAGGAAACCTGCTTCGTACGCCGTCATATGTGAGCCATGAACCTTGCTAATAATAACAACAGAGAATACGAAGGACGTCGTTCCGGGTCTTTGCTAAAGATCAAGGTGCGTAACATGTCCGCCTCCGACTTTTTGGATTAGAATTCCCAACATATTCCAGACGTTCTACGATGCTGAAGCTATCGTGACTGGATATGCGCCCGGAAAAGGCAGACACTCGGGATCTACTGGTGCACTCAAGTGCAAGATGGAATCTGGAAAGGTACGTGCGCCATGCGAGATCGATACCAGCTTCGAGTTTCAATCGGCGGGAGATTAACACTCGATATACAGACTTTCAACGTCGGGACTGGATTAAGCGACAAACAACGCAAGAATCCGCCAAAAGTTGGCACCATTATCACCTATCGTTTCCAAGAGCTGACCAGAGACGGTGTGCCAAGGTATGAAGAACTATCGTGCAACCCGCTTGTTGCAAACCTGCTAACTTTTTCCCTCCAGGTTTCCTTCCTATATCGGCGAAGCCATCGACAAGGATGAACCTAAAGACGCGGAAATTCCTGAGCATCGCAAGTCAGGTGCCAAACCAGCTGACGTTGAATGAGGAGTCGGGAAGAATTGAATGCAAAGGAAACTCAATCTAGTCTCCTTTACGTAGAGTTCGGCAGACTCTGTACAGTAATTGGATGTGTTCGATTGCAAATACATAGGAACGAACTAATCTCCTCCTTTCTTCTTCTTTTCCTCTACCACCTCGACATTATCCGCAGGTATGCCCTTCAGCACCCCAACGCCAGCCTCGATCATGTCAACGATTTCATCGCTAACATCTCCTTGCACAACGATCTCATCCTGTCCTTGGAGATTCTTCGTCACAGAGGAACCAGTTGCGAACTTAGAGGAGAATTGCTTGGCGGCTTTCTTCAGATCGACGCCGAAGGCCTCCAGCCCATGAACAGAAGTAACATGCTTCCGTTTATTCCTTTCTATCCGTTTTATAGTGACCTGTAGAAAAGTGAATGAAACGATCGTTATCGAGCTTCAAAATGACTCGTACTTGTGATGCGAGTTTCTTTTTCAACGCAGCATCAGCTTTTGCTTCAGCCTTAGCCTCCTTCTTCGCTGTATCTTTCTCCAGTTTTGCTTGAGCATCCAAGCTCAATGTGCCGACCTTGGATGTGAGCGCATCTGCGTAATTTAAGGGGGTGTCATTCGAGGCGGTTAACAGGGTATACCTTCGGAGTAGTATCTGTCATACAGGTCCTGGTGGCTCTCTTTCAACCATTCCTTGCATCGAGTAAGGCTCGAGCCGAATTCACAGTATTCAAGGGGGAATGAGCAGACTAGGCTCAGATCATCGTCAGTTGTTAATCGAAAGAAATGTAGGGGTTGGGTGAACCTGCGCAATATAACAATTGAACTGGTGCTACAGGATCTGTAGGTGGGGGCCCTGCTGGTTCTTCTGCAGCAGGTGCGGTTGCGGCTGGCGTCTGGTTCTTCTTGGATGGCATTGGTGAGGAGAGATTGGGATCGGCACGTGATTCTCGGACGACGGGCACCGGGATGACGCATCAGATCCGAGCCAAATCCGAACACCTGAGGCAGTCTTGGAGTCGAGTTGTCCCCTCCTGCAGTTCACCTACGTATGAAATGGTATAGAAATATTTTATGGGCCATATTTGACTTCTTTTGCATTCTGAATGCCTTTTCAAATTTGCTATCACCTAGCGAGCATCAGTATCGAGCGACGCCACAACGCCACGGCGGCTATATGCATGGAATATTTTGTTAAAGTAGACATTCTAGCTATTTTATTCTACTCGCAACAAATGATTTTCGCTACGACCACAATCAGAACTCTTCATGTCTCAAAATACTTTCAGTAACCATATTGGAGACCAACAGCTCCTCCATCCAAAGTGTCTTGATATTCTGTCTAGCCCAGGGGATCCAGGACGGCCCATCCGAGCCGGTCTCCTGCTCCAACTTAACGATCGCAGAGGTTGCATCACTCGCCAGAGTTTGACAAATGTGTAACAAGGAGTTCCGCCAGGAAACCTCATTCTCCTTCGACACGTTTTCAGATGTACCCATTGTGGTAGCCTTCCATGGCCTCAAAGCCGACACGATACCTGGTGGGACCTTTGTTTCCGATACAGGGAAAAGGTGATAGAGCCGGAGGGCGGTGATTAATCGAAAGGATGGATGGGCAGGGGAAGGCTGGCAGTGCAATGTCCAATCTCTTGATAGCTAGTAAGTGGACCTCTCTCTCATGTGGATGCAGACATATATTCTCGTACCCCCAGTATCCTTCATGGAGGAGAATCTCCTTCATCCAAGCACCAAGCTCTCCTCTTGATCGAAACAAGTCAAGGACTGCACTCTGAACGCTTATCTGGGGTGATAGAGTTTCTGTTGAGATATCGTTGACAAATCCGTATTCAACGAACAGCGTCTGGTTTGAGTGTTCCCCGTAAGTCAAGAGTAATTCGTCATCTTTTCTCGTAACAGAGCTCGAGGGCGATAGAAACGCGAAATCACGTCGAAGTGTCTTTAGTGGTGTCTTCGTTCGATCAGTATTCGATAACTGTGGTGACATGTGATTCGAGCGAGATGTGTGGTTGGCGAAATCAATGACAGGACACAATGTTACGTTGTTCTTATCCGAGGGCAGTGGTTCGAGGTGATAGTAAAGACATCGTGTGTTTACTGCGGAGGATGTCAAATTGAGAGTCTTCTCAATAGGCATATCCGCGTACGGACCGTTGAGCCATGCCCACAGAAAACTTGCTTTATATTCTGCCGAATTAGTTTCGAGAGATTGCCGTATCGGCCGAGCAACCTCGGAGATGGATGATAGAAAGTTATTTTGTTGCTTAAATAGAATCAGAAAGTTTCTAAGATCTATTTATGTTGAGGTCACTGACAATATATTGCTTAACTATATCCCAGTCTTCATGAAAGCGATTGAACACTTCGTGCAGAGCCAACGAGATGCTCGGAGGTAGACTAGATAAAAGAACGGAGCCTGTATCCCGCGAATTTTCGTTACAAAGCCAGGTCAACGGATGAGAGAAAAAGTCTTGGGGCAGGGTAGATATGTACGGTCCAAAAACAGGGTCGGTGGAAGGGCCTAAATCGACAGGTCTGTAGAAAAACAAATGCAGGGACATCAATTGTATCGCTGTCAACTGGTGCCGTGCGCGAGGATAGAGAGGCTCGAGGGTGACAATGTTCAACAGTGCGCTTGACGGTACTGAGAATAATCGAGTTGCACAATCGATATCCCTCAGCGCGAACAGTCCATTCCCAGCACCTGCCAGATGCCGACGATATCATCTAGTATTCACAGGTGTGTAATGAACAAAGACACGAACCAGGGCTTGCCCTTGCCTGTACTAACATCGTCACGGGCGATGTATCCATCCCATGCAGTGCTAGCCAGTCTAGTAAAGCCTGCCAACGAGGGTGAGTTTGTCCGGCCATTGAATATTGAATGCTGGGAAAGAAAACTTGCAAGCGAGATTACCACTTCGGGCCGGAGTGATTGCTCTGTTTACAATCATCATGATCTATAGATTTCGTCATATGTCAAATTCCAGTCAGGTGATAAGATAGCGAACTACTAAATATCGAAGCCAACGCTCACACTCACTATCCCCAACTTTTCTATTCAGAATGTCCATCTTCAATGCTACCCGTCTGCTCGGAAAGACTGTTCTGATCACTGGTGCTAGCGGGGGTATTGGAGCCGTAAGTGATTGCCAATATCCAATGAGCTCGCCAAGCTGACCCCATTTGAACGACACCAAAAGGCTACCGCGATTCTCTTCGCCAGAGTACGTCTTCTGGCCCCATTCGATGACCGCGTACGCTTATACGTACTTTCGCAGGGAGGAGCTAACGTGATCCTTGTCGCTCGACGTGCTGACGCGCTGAAAACGGTGACCGATGCCTGCATTGCAGCCCATAAAGAATCTGGCGCCAAGCAGGGAGGAAAGTTCGCCAATGTAGTTGCAGATGTGTCGGATAAAGCCCAGGTTGCATCTCTGTTCGAGACTGTCCCCCAAGATCTACAGGACGTCGATGTACTTGGTAATATGGGCACATCTCTATCGGGATCTCCTTGCTGAGTAGGTCATCACAGTCAATAACGCAGGATACGTCCTTGGGGTCGAGCACGTTGGTGATATCGCCGATGCGGATATCGAGGGGATGTTTGCGACCAATGTCCTCGGCTTGATCTCTGTGACACAGCTCCTTGTCCGAAGTGAGTTGCCAGAAAGCAATCGCCAATTCAACCACCTGACTCTGATCCATCAGAATTCAAGGCCAGGAAGGCTGGTCATGTTATCAATCTCGGCTCCATTGCAGGCCGTGAGGCCTATGCAGGAGGCAGCATTTATACAGCAACCAAGCACGCCGTCAATGCTTTCACAGGATCACTGAGAAGAGAGCTGGTAAACACGCAGATTCGGGTGACTGAAATACTACCTGGTTCGGATTATTCTATGTCTTTGCACATGTCACATTGAAGTCAGTTGTGTAGGGATGGTGGAAACCGAGTTCTCAATCACGCGTTTCCGAGGTGACACTGACGCAGCCGCAAAGGTTTACGAGGGCCTCGAGCCATGTAAGCCACCCTCGAAGAAAACTTTGCCAGCGTCTTACATTTTTCTTATTGACAGTGACCGCGGGTGACATTGCAGAAGAGATCGTCTGGGCTGCGGCGCGGCCTCCTCATGTGAACATCGCAGAAGTACTTGTTTTCCCTGTCAATCAAGCCAGCGCTAGTATTAACTACCGTGGACCAAAATGATGAGTGTTGTAGTGTAGATACCCTTGTACAAATCTATAGCAAATGAGTGATATCTGTGGCTGGATATTGACCGAGATCTTAGCTCTTCCCTTTTTTGCTTCTCGCTCTCGTGTTCTTGACAACGACCTCTTCCACGGCTTCAGCATCATTGTCGTAAACAAATTTCTTGACCACCACGTTCTCCTCCACCAAGTCTGTCAACGGAGAATCGGCGTAGGGCAGATTACCAAGATTATCCAGAGTCAATGTCTAGAAGTACATCAGATGTCAAGGTCTCGTAAAATGATTCCCGTCAAACCCACCTTTGCCGTGGGTGCTAAGCATCCCTTCGTAGCAATGTTTTCCTTTGGCGGTCGGCGGGTGCCCAGTTTGACCTGATCAAGATAAATCGTAGTGAACAATCCACGGTCCCATTTAACTCTTCTCTCGAACTCCGTTGATTCTTCTGTGTCATCGTCCCCAAGTTTCAACTTTCTGAGTTTTCGCAAAGGGGTCTTGTAATCCTCTTCTTCTCCTGGTCCTCTCTTATGTCTCTTCGGCGTAGGGCTGCGGCTCATGTCGTCCCAATCGCTGTCGTCCCCTGTATCACCATCGCTTCGCCCATCCTCGTCGCCCAAACTTTCCACACCCTCTCCGCTCAGCCTCGCTCTCCTCGCGGCTCGGTCCTTCCTCTGCCTGCCTTTTTCGTCCTGTTCACGCTGCGAGACAGTCTTGATTTTCACGGCTGGGCTTTCTGGTCGGTCTCCTTCCTTTCTGATAACTTCAGTCTCTAACTTCGCCGCCAGATAACGCTGATTCCGGACAGTGTTAGAAGTCGTAAGAGCCCTGAGTGCAGTAGCGCTCATCCCTGAGTAGCTGCCGTCGCTTCGGGCATTCGTCTGAGCACTTGGCTTACGACGTCCCTTGGTATCGGGTATTCCAAATGCATCGGACATGAGGGAAGGATTGAGGACTTTTCGTATACGTGTTGTTCGGCGAACACCATCGGGGACTACATCGGGTGGCGCAGCCATTTCTGCGATGGGATCAGGGGAGGGAGACAAGATCTTCTTGTTTGAAGGTTTTTCTGGAGTAGACATTTCCTTGTCATCCGAGTCAGTGCCATCAACGTTAAGGACTTCAATCTCGGGAACAAGCAATGCCTCTCGCTGAGCACGTCCTGATGGTACTTGTAGATTGGGTCGTGTCGATGGGCCAGCTTCCACATCCCCAGGCTTATCGATGACTCGGCGGATTTGCTGAGGAAGTTTCTTCTGGGTGGCTATAGAGGGCAGAACACTCGCTTTGGAAGTGGACGGAGCGCTCGGTATAACGACACGAGGTACTTGTCGTAGTATTACCGGGGGCCGTGGCTTGACCGGAGAAGACTGCTCTGCAACCGTCCGTTTCCTTTTCAAATTTGATACAGGGGCTTCAACCTTGCGAGCAGTCGTTGCTGTCTTGGCCTTAGGCTCGCTTGGGTTGATTGCACCACCTCGGCTGACGGGCAAGGGTTCGTCAGAATTCTTTAGGTGCATTTTATGTCAGTCAATAATTATTGTGCGTTCGAGATCGAATTCTGGAACTTACCAGTTCGGATTTGTCTGTCTCGATAGCGCGAATGTTTGACCTCATCGTTGATTTGCCTTTATCAACATTCTGCTTGAGAGGAGGTTTAGCGTAGGGTTTGACGGTTCTTGGTATCCGACTTGTCGTATGCTTCAGGCTGGATTTGACAGGGCTTGAGAACGCCGCTTGACTTGGTTTGGAAGGGCTAGCCATAGCGGCATCAGCCTCGACCTGATGCTCCTCAAGGATTGTCGTTGGTATGTCTCTGGCAGAAGGTACCAAAGGAAAAGGCAGCTTGGACTTTGCCTTATCCTGAGCCGCAGATGATGTGGTTGAAGGGTGTAACGAGAAAGATGTGGAGGTTCCGGCTGCAGGTGGTGCAGATACGTCGCGTTCTCTAGATTTTCCTTTAGATGTATCAGCGGTAGGTGGTTCAGCAGAACTGAATCGTTCTTTGGATGTGGTTCTTGTCGGACTCCCAAACCTGATACCTTGCCACTTTTTCTGCGCTACAGGTGTGACAGCTTCGGGGAGCGTTAACACTCTTCGCGCAGGGCTGTCGGTGGGCGGAATTGAGAGGAGAGGTTTATACACGCCATCGAGCCCCGGGCGGCTGCTGCTGGCCAAGAGCTGCGAACCTTTCTGAGGAGACACATGGCCCTGTGCTATTGCTTCCCCGATAGTTATTCGCCGCGCTGGTGTACAAGTAGGATCATCCAGTGACATAGGTTGTAGCCGAATAGTGCTGGGATTCCGGGGGGCAAGCCGTGACGGGCTGGCAAACCGAATCGGGCTAGTAGAACGGCGTGGTGTTTGTGGCAATGGTAGCGAAGATGATGAAGGGAATGGCCGCCGTGCTGAGGAGGTGGCCTCGGCGTTTGTTGGAATGGTAAGAGAGAATGGTTGTGTTCGTCTGGAAGGGGGAGCAACCAGTGAACTGAGTAAGTCAGTGGATGTAGGAGACAAGGATCCCAATTCACGGAGGAAGACGGACTTCGGAGGGGAGTTCATATCCTGATCCTCTACCATTGCTCTGATGGTCTCCTCTGCAATCACTTCAGGGGGTCTTTCACGCGAACTATTCCCGGGCACCTGTCCAAGCGAAATGACCTCCTCGTCATCCTCGCATCGAGTGACATTGCGATCGGGGTGAATTGAACTTTGAGTAGGTGTCCGTGCCGCCTCATCGACGTCTGATGATGCCACATCAGGAACATCCTCATGAAATCCCTGAGCAACAGGCAACAACAGCGAATCAAGGACGGACTGTTCTTCATTGCGCTCCTGAATTGCACTAGAATCGACCTTCGCTGGTCCATGCTCGTCTTCGCCGTCGGAGTTACACACAAGTACTGTCGATACGCGGGCGGAGGCTTCTTGTAGGATGTCAGACGGTGGTGAGCGAGGGAGGTTGGGGGATTGCGAAAATAGTTGATCTACCGAAGGAATGTCGCTCGAGGATAGAGATTGTCCCTGGGGCACTGACGGTGATATAGCACGAAAAACTGCGGCTGGAGAGGCAAATGATTCAAATGAGATGAGGTCTAAATTGTTTGTCCTTCGGGTAACGTCATCTGCAGGTTTGAGTGGTGCAGGCGAGATATTCCTCGACAGCCCTGGGGTAACATCGGCAGACGTCGGAGGCGCGGAGCCCTCTGTGTCAGTAGCATTTGCTGAATCGAGCAGTGCCGCAGTCAGAGACGGGATAGGAAAGCGAGGTGAAGGAGTAGCGAGGTCAACCGGACCTAATTCGGTTGGTGGGGTGGGAGGGGGAGAGGGATTGTCGTGCGCACGACTAATCTTGATTGCTAGAGCCGAAGGGGGTTCTACATTGAAACATAAGTAGGGTATCTTGCGAGAAACGTTATAGCATTGCTTACCGTCCTGCAAAACTTGGTCTACATCAGGCGTCCTTTCGCGCAACGGAGCTCCAACATCATCATTATCTTCTAATGTATACATACTAGAAGTTCCTTGTTGTAGCAATTCCTGTCTAGGTTGGGGCAATGGCGATCGAGGCTGGGGTGTGGAAAGGCGGGGAGAACGGCGAAGAGGAGAGCTGTGAGTTTCCGGGAGAATAGAGTTTCTACGCGCTACAATAGCGCCAAAACGCTTCTCTGGAGACCTTATTGGGCCAAAATGTAATCTAGCTTCTGCTGTATTGAAAGCGTCGTCGTCGTCGTCGTCTGAAGCTTCGGATGGATCTGGTGAAGGGCCAAGTTGAAGAGAGGTTATGGGGTCAACAGGGTTGGTCATGAAAGTCATTGAGTAGTCAAGTGATGGTCGGTGTAGTTGAAATAGGTTTATACAACTTGAGTTGTAGGCACTGGTGGCATTCAAGTGGCCACTGATTCGTCCCAGTCGTCCAAAAACACGCCAGGTTCAACTTCTACTGTTACACGTGACGGGATAAACTCGATCTTGTCGCGTGCGAACATATCAATTATGTTTTTCAAGTAAAATTTGTATAAGTAACTATAGACTGCGCGTAGTAGTAGTATGTACTACTTATTCGTTGAACAACTACAATGGAAATGCACAATGCGCATACACAATGTATCAAGACATGTGCCCTTCGTCTGGAGTCGATCGTCGATTTGGAAATTATATCAATGTTTCAAGAGAATCGAGATGAATCAAGCGAGTCGTTTGCTGAAGTGAAGCTAAGCCAGAGAGCTCAAGATTTAACGGGTGAAATTCATGTGGCCACAGGTTGCTGAAGGAGCGAGGCCTTTAACTGTCAGATAAGCTCAGCAACGTTCGGCCACGAAGAACAACTTCGGTACAACAACATACCTCGTTGTTCTCCTTTGTTAATCTATGAAGTGACTGAGCTTGTTCGTCTATTTTTGTTTTCATTTGGCTGAGAATCTCGTGCATGCTTTGTTCCACCTTCACGATCGGCTGTGCTAGAGTAGGTGAAGGAGAAGCATCGGGTACGCGTCGTCTTTTTTGGTCTCGCCTGAAGTCCATCTCGCCTTCCTTCTTGGAACGAGATTCAGAGGAGGGAATTCTCGTGCGATCATTGCTGCTCCTGCCAGTGGTCTCCGAAATAGCAAGCTCGCCATGATGTCCTTGTGAAGTCGAAGCGAAATGTGGGTGGACAGATTTGTTGGCAAGATCCGCCGCATCAGTAATTTTTTTCACAGCGTCCACAAGTATCAGCTCTACTGTGCGGAAAATGTCTGCAGTAAATAGATCAAGGGCCTTGTTCCAGACCATAGATATAGCTTTGATGTTATCCTCGGTACGTTGTTTCACTTGAGCATGACGTAAAAGAATGTCGGCTAGAGGAGATGTGACAGCAGCAGCAGCTTTACTTGAAACCTTCGATAGCATAGACGACAACTCAGTGAATGCTTTGAGTTTCTTGTCATCCCTAGCCTGAGACACGGCGTCCTCTGTAGCTTCTGCAGCCAGCCTAAAACAGCGACAAGTAGTCAGGACCTTATCACTAGCATTGCGATGTGACTTTACCTTGAAAGTTCACGGAATAAAGAAACAATCTCCTCGTGTCCTTGATTTGATTTTGATTGCAATAGAATCCCAGAAGTATCAAGGCTTAGTCGGGAAGCAAAAGAGCCAGTTTGAATTGGTGTCGGAAGAATAGCAAGTGAATTGGTGCCAGGCGCATCACGCTGATGACTGTTATTTCTGTGGCGGTCTCCAAGCGAGTTTGATTTAGTTGAAAAAGCATCAGCGAGGGTATCAAGATCCTCTGAGAATTTGCGCTTTGCCCCGGAGACCTGGAAATCTTTGGCCTCAGTATTAACGCGGGTCAGAAATACAATGAAACAAACCACACGCTGGTTCTGAATATGATCATTGGGCGAGTGCATCGAAACGGTTGGTTTCTTGACACCCAAATAGCTAACATCATCGTAAGGGCGAGATCGTGTCCTGCTGTCGTTTATAGGAACGACATCCTTGTTTCGTTTGTTATTAGTATCTCTTCCGCGATCACGGTGGTCATCAGATAAGCCCACGCTCTGCCGATGCGACGAGTGGTTCGAGGAGTAGGGCGGATCGTCTTCGGAAAGAACCTGCCTAAGGAATAGATCGTCTTGAGAAACCAAAGGAGCGGAGCGATGCTCAAATCGGCGTGGCGGGGATTTTGATCCATGCGAATCGTTCGGACCATCTCTACTATCCTTAGCCTGCGAAGAAGGGGTAACCCGCTTCTCTTGAGTCTTGGGCTTCATTCCAGGCCAGTCCTCGTCGTTCGGGTGAAGGAATCTAGACATTTGAGCATTCAGTCGTCGTTCAAAAGCGGAAGAAAAAGAAAAAAGACGAACCGACAATGACTGCCCTGGTTGCAACTGGGAACTTTAGCGCGTCCGTCTGAGTGGAAGTACTAGGATATATTCAAAACTTGAAGACTGAACAAATAAATACGGGACTTGCTCTGCACTGGTATTTTTTGTACACCATGGTGGCAAGAACTGACGGTTGACCAGCTTCTTCATTAGATCATGATGAACTTCGAAGCTCGTTATTGGTGTCACGCGTCGGTCCAAATAAGGAATGTCGTTGCTACGTGGTTGGCAGCGGTTGACCTGGGGAAAAGAGGAAAAGGACTTGAAAGTTGCAACTGAATTTTTGAAGTTGTATAATGAGTATGTAACCTTTGCAGTTCAACAGGACTGACTTGCGACCCTGAACGGCAGTTGAGAAAACCTCGGTCCGCTTGCATGCATGTGCTTACACCCGGCACCCACTGATGGGATCTTGAAAGAGTCAAGCTCTTACAAGTTACCGGCTTTAGTGCGAGCCTCCCAAGCCTTGCCAGCTTGCTTAGGCGTCCGGTCAAGCTGGACCCGCGCAAAGAAAACACGAAAGCTATCCGTTATCATCGTGAGCTGCTGTGCTTCTATCTCTCCATCTTCCCCTCACCATGGGCTCGTTTCTCAGTGTCGTCACTCTTAGCTTCATGGGAGCGTTTCTCAGTGTTGCAAGCCATGGAATTCCAGACAGGACTCCGCTCATCCATTTCTCACCTAAACCGGCCGTCTTCTCCGTCAAGAAAAGCAAAGATTCGGACGAGACTGAACAGGTTTCTCTACGGGCTCTGGTAGAGAGCCGGTGTCAGAGCCTCTTTACCCAATTCCACCCTATATGGTGGCTGTTCAAGTACGCCTACCTATACTTAGTTAGGCCTGATGCTTAAACTAATCCCATGTCCAGTGGCCACGTTCAGACCATCTACTGCGTTCTTGGCAATTTCTCAAACCGCGACGAGATGTGGTACAATAGGTATGCAATATGTTGATAGCCTTCTTAAGCGTGTGATCTTGACAATAATACCTAGAACGTTTCTTCGTCTTGAGGACGGCGGTACACTGTGCGCTTTAGTTACTCTACCTTCAGTGTGTGGCGTTGACATCACGTATCAACAGGGGGCTAGATTTCGCACCTATCGACGATACAATGCTGAAAGACGATGTCCCGATCATTGTTGTAAAGCATGGGCTTACTGGAGGCAAGTTCAGGCTGATTATTATTTGTGAGATGCCCTAACATGCTATATGTTATAGGATCCTACGAGCCATACGTACGAGCTATCCTGCATCGTGCGTGTGCGCCTATCGAACGGGGTGGTCTTGGATATCGGGCCGTAGTCGTGAATTTTAGAGGCTGTGCGTCTCATGCTGAACCAAAGTCGTATCACTTACTAACTTTGAGCTAGGTGCGGGTGTTCCCATTACGAGCCCACAGTTATATTCTGCTGGGCATACAGACGATTTGAGACAGGCAGTGATGTATATCTCACACAAGTATCCTGGCGCTCCTCTCGTTGGCCTTGGGTTCTCTCTCGGCGCGAACGTTTTAACAAGATACTTAGCTGAAGAGGGTGACAGGACTAGACTTGTTTCGGGCTGCGCACTTGCTTGTGTAAAGTATATTTACTTGACTTCGTTCAAGCGTGGCGCTCACGTCTGCCTGCTCCATAGCCCTGGGACTTGGAGCAAAATAATATAGGGTACGATCAACGCACTGTAAACATCTTCCGGGCTCACCCTTTCAACATAGACTCTTGAGCACATTCGTGGGCAAACATGTTTACTCCAAAGGCATGGGTGGCAACCTACAGAACTTATTGCGACGTCATGAAAAAGCCCTACAATCAGAACCAGGACACCGTGTGGCCAGGGCCATGCCTCCTGCACTCGCACTGCGAAATCCGACATTAGAGAAGTTTGACGATACCTTCACTCGTGTGGCGGGCGGCTCTGCGCCGACGTTCCCTTTCGAGACGGCACATGATTATTATCGTTGGGGATCGAGCCACCATGTAGTCAAAGATATTCGAGTCCCCTTCCTCGCCATCAATGCCGCAGATGACCCTGTCGTCCGTCATGTGCCTATGGACGGAGGAGGCAATGGGCTCGTTGTCATGGAATTGACCACGGGTGGCGGACATTTAGGATGGTTCCAAGCTGGTGACGGCGCCGTCGATCGGTGGACAACCAAACCAGTCCTTGAATGGCTGAAGCTGACCGCAGAAGACATTGTTTACAACAAACACTCCAAGCGACCACTTACTATAGACGAGGAAGGGTGGCTGAGGGAAGAGGGATCGCCCCTCCTTGGATGCAAAGAGACAGAAGGGGGCGGATTGTTTGATGGAAATGGAGGAGAAGATGGCATGCTGCAAGGCCTCTAGATTTTGACATACCTGGTCGATGGATGTTTGATACACAATAGAGTTGTTTAGGTTTCAAGAACCCTAATTGCTGGGGTACATTTCGCAAACTAATCACTGTCGCTAAACGCGACCCCCTCATCTTCTTGATCGTCCTCGATTCCTGCTCTTTCATACTGTCTGATGTCCACCGAAACAGTTCCCTCTTCCAGTAGGGTGTCGTCTTCGAGATTTTTATCACCGCGTTCGAATAGTTGGCGACCTGCACACGGTGAACATTGATGTAGCAGGGGACAACAAACAAGACTTCACCAGTTAGACGTGAACCAACCCTTTTGAATTCCTCTCTCTCTTTTGGTGTTAAACCCCTGGTTTTTTCCTCGTCTAGGCTAGCCCGTTTCAGTGCAATTTCCTTATCAAAGGCCGTTTTCCAGGCTTTAAACGATTCCACTGTGACCGGAGTGCCTCGAGTCCGCGACTCTTCCTCCTTGATGTGCACAAACGTCAGAATTTCTCTTGATGTATTTGCTCAAGCCTTACCTCAAGGGCTAAACGTTCCTTTTCTCTTTCTTCTCTCTCTCGCCGCTCTGCCCTGGCGCGTACAAGGTGTGATAGTTGTTCTCTTAAATGCGACACCAAAGTAAAAGTCATAGCCATTCCTAGATTATCACTCCCCTAAATGCAGAAAGGCGCAATCATGAAAGTATTCCACGGAAACGAGTAGATGATGGAGACTCACCACAGCACGAAGTTCATCGAGGATCGCTTCCAGCTCTTTGTCGTGTATGTCTCCATCCACTGACTTCAGCGAAAGGTCAGGCAATACATTTGGGTATTCATCGGTGTAGTGGACGCAAAGGGTCGCTTTTACTGGAAATTTATGTGATAAGATCAGGATAGAAATTACATCGCGAGCAAACCTACGCTCTTCGGCGCCGTCTACAGGATCATCCGGCTCCGCATCAATTTCAATATCCCTATCGGATATTTCTTTAGATCAGACTTAGGTGCATTGTGCCAGTAGGACATGCAAGTGCATCACGGACTAGAGAGTTCTTCTGGATATATAGACTCCAACACCTGCCGAAGAAAGAGATCAATCATATATTATAATATGGAACTCAAGAAGGACCTCTAGCTCTTCGAGAACTGCCTCGGTAGACATGTCAACTTGAAGGGAGTCTTGAGGATGAAGGTAGTATGTAGTACGTAGTCTGAGTGGGCCACAACAAGCCCAAATTGAAACTCAGGCTGGCAAAATTGCAGTTTGACGCTGAGAAGTGCAACCCTAGGATCCGCCTCCTTCGAGCTCGACCGTTAACGGTCCTCCTCACAATGTTGTGGGCAATCACTTCATTTATGCGAAATACGTTACCTCCTCGTTTCAAGCCTATTGTTTCGTTGCCATTTCGATCACACCTACGGCACTTCACCTCCCCATCGCCACGTTTCCAGCAACTCTCAGCACGACCGACCACCACTTGGGACGGGGTGTTGGATGGTGCCCCAAAGGTGGCTCAGGCACTTGAAGGGCCGGATTCCCTGACTGCTGAAGAACGTTGGCAAAAGAAATCGGAGGAGGCCTTACGGGTCCTAAAAGACAACCCTCCAGCGAATGCTTACACAGGTCCGACCTCGCCCTTACAGGCTTCTTTCTTCTGACCATATCTTATGCCAGGTCGCAGTGTGAGCGTCAAGGGTGGCAATATTGCGGATGCGTATGGACGGCTTCAGTCAATTCTTACAAGGAATAAAGTCCAAGCGCAACTTCGACGCGCAGAACGTCATGAAAAGAAAGGCGTAAAACGCCGCAGACTCAGCAGCGAACGATGGAGGAGGCAGTTCGCACACGAGGTCAGAAGGATGGCCCAACCAAAAAATGCACTGATCCAATTTATTTCGAAACAGGTGCGCAGAAAGGTACAATTAGTGGCGAAGATCCGGAATCGTGGAGCCTAGTTCTTGGCCATTCGACAGGATTCAGCGGTCTTACTGTTCCTTACATGCGATAGGCTGGTGGGTGGCGGAGGACTCTTAGCCGGCTCAAATTTATCGTAACATTCCGAGGTACTGTTTCATCGCAACCTTGACATAATGCATTTAATCTTCCTGAATCCTTGAGACGTTGACCCTTCGTATTATCTTTCCATCGTTCCTACGGCTGGATCATGCGCTCTACAACCTTTCTCCACCTGCTATTAATCAACCACTGCGGACCAAGTCGCCCCGAGTCAGAATCGGCAGAAGATGCGTCGAATTGGGCACGACATGCGGCATGAAATTGAGGCGCAGCTTTCAGGGTAAGTGGCTATGAATGCGGGGAAATGATCCATCGCAAGTCAATTTACAACCGAGGCAAAAGTCGCGCCATAGACCCTCTTGCTAAACTCTCTGCACGCTGGTTGTCTCAATCTTCCGCTGATCGTATCAGATGTTGCACCAATACCCCTCGCATTGGTGGATTTGTCCTACTTCTCGAGAACGAGGTTTACATGCAGCCCGGATAACAAACTGAATAAAGGCTGTTCGAGTAAGTGAGTGGCTGCTGCAGAAGAACGACAACCACTCAATAATAACTCAATGTGCCACAATGTGTGTTTTATTTCTGCGTTTCCTTGTTACTGGTTAAACAACGGTTTACTACAGATCATTGACGGCCGATATCACACAGAATGCGGCGACTTTTACGCGATGGCGACTCGTTTCCAAGACTGTCTGAAACCAAACTGTTTGTTCAGCAGACGGCACATACATCCTATCGGTATGTGCGGATCGTGCTCTACTGTATCGTTACCTTACCCATAAAGCCTATAGGGTGCAAATCGAGCAATTGCATCCGCTTGATGGCACTTCCTGTAAGAAATCCAATCCGGTTCAGCCCCACGAAATGCAACGAGTGCAATACAAGAGAACGGGAAGGCACTCTTGGCTTTGAGAGAGTATAATAGGCCTTATATACGGGGTTGCTTTGCAGGCAAATGCAACGAATATTTTTTTTGTACTTCTCACATAAAGACATGCATATGTCCGTGCAGGTTTATTATCAATACCTCATGACGTCACCGCCTTGTATTTCGTCCAGCTGTTGTACAAGAATCGTCCCTTTTATAGACATCATTGTTCATTTTATTGACTTTGAGAACCGACACACTTACAAGGATCTCGTACTGCATAAAGAGCAGATTCAATCGTCATGACCTCTACTTCCCTATCCCAAACCCACCTAAGCCCCCAACTGCCTTCTATCTAGCTCAAATGAGATTCAGAGACCTCAATTATTACGTCTCTGCATGTCGATTGCCCAAAATGCCCATTGCGCAACAACTTCCATCGACGGGCCATAAAAGCCACGCGAATAAACTACAAATCGTTCCTGGGGAGTGGAGGAGGCTGGAAGGTATACAGCCCATGCCAACAGCCGGGCTCATTCGAAATGTCACAAAATGTAAGTCTGAAGCTACTACTAGAATCTCCTTTCCGCGCACTTATGTACTTTGGACGAACAGGGACAGATGGATACTTGCCTAAGAATGATACAGATCTTCTTCCCAACGAACGCCCTACCATCCCTTGCCCGGTGTTGGTTGGGTTTGCATTGACCGATGCTGAACGATTGGGAGTCCCAAACACAACCTCAGAGTACGTTCGAGCGAGATAACAAGTCCCTCGCATTCTAAAAAAATTAAATCTCATGATGTAGATTGGTCCCATGGATTATACATTTACCTATACAAACTGTACAGTGTGTTCTGCACGCTGTTTTCCCGGAAACGCGCAATTACAGCTTTAGCCTTTACAACGACCCGCAAAACTTGGATGGCGACCTGTTTCAATCTCTGTCTTGGATGCGCGATGGAGAAGACGTAGACCCTGATCCGCGGCTGGTTCTGGCTATCCAACCGCCTTGGATACTGTCCGACAAGGACATAGCAATGTTCTCGAAAAGCAGAGCTGTAAGCCAAGCGAAATACTTTTCATTTTCATTTTTCTTACGCAGCTCGTAGTTCCCGCCCTATAAGAAGTCGGGACACATGTTTCCCCAACAAGCCGAGCTAGCGAGTGAACACAGGGTTTGGGGAAAGGTAATTGGCATTCACAGTACCGTGATCCGAATTACGCTGAAATGCAGTCGAGGTTTACGATCTTTGTGTCAAACGTCGCACTCGCTGGTTTGTCCTGACTTCCTACAATAGCTGGGTTTTTGGAGCATTTTCAGAAGGTTCTTCACTCAAGATTACTTGCTTGTTGGAACTGTTTTGTTAAATCATTTTAGGGTGGACATTCGGTTTCGTGACTGACGTCTTCAGGCGCGACGCATATGGACCGACAATCGCTCAAATGTTGATGTTCTGGATAGCTTCAGCCATGCAAATGAAGGACACTGTGTGCGTCCCGAAAGTAGGTTTTTCTCGTACATGTGATACACATTGTGTTCATCAACTCATCCCTCCACCGCAGGTACCTGAACCAGTTGCACATATCTTCGTGCCCCTGGTAATACCTGACCAGAAAGCCTGCATCGAATTTAAGAGTGTGACAGGATCCGAATCACACTGGGATGGGAAAAGCGACGGTGAATTTCTGTCATGTTATAGTATTATCTCCTGAACGATGTGCTCACTAGTGTTCTTCAGATGCCCCATCGTCTGCAGGCGTGGAAATTTCCGATGTGGGCTCCATCGTTTCAGGCATGATGGGAGGCCCTCCAGCTGATACTATCCAATACGGAGTTATGGTGCGACAGGGGCCATTGGAAAATTGGTTGAAAGACCAGTCACGGTCGGTGGCTCTCCCTCCAGACGCACTCCAGCTTGAACAAATTGTCAAAAAAGTGCAGCATGCGCCACTTGAGGCTCATTTGGGAGATTGGATGATCTAGTTTACTACCTCTCGGTTGATGGCCAGTCGATTGTATATTCAAAGTAGAACCAAATAGACTGGACAATGTTATGTTTCTCCTTCAAATGTACCCAAAAGTGTTCTCCCTGGAGTGTCACCGCCGTGGGATGAATTTGGCGTCCTGCCCAGTACGTCGGTCGATGAAAAGTTATGTATGGGTGCTAGATTGATTGGAGGGGCGGAGGTCGCATATAAATTAGGCTTTGGGGATGATGGAGGGATAACCTGAAGGATGTTGTGAGTGATTTTGAGATGTTCTGATACTGAGTCACACACAGCGAGAATGGGCGCAAGATGTGGATGTATGTTCATGTCCTGAGCCGAGTAGAATTCTAAAAGGATGCTCAGGGCCTCTGCGAGCTGGTCAGATATTAACAAGCATGTGGATGTTGAGAGTCAAACCTGAAACAGACGCGAGTTCAGTCTCAGTAAGAGTGAAGTGTTCTATGGCATATCGAGATGCATCAGGTGATGGGGGTTTGTGTGAAGGCGGGGTGGGGAGCGATGCGCTTGGCGATGACGCAGATATTCGAGCATCAAGGGAGGGTGAAAGAGGGCCATCGGATATATGCTGGGCGAGAACATAGCAAGCAGCTGCTATAACCTTGGGTGGATATAAGATGCACAAGGGAGTGCGATATCTGTTCAAAGACGTCTCTAGTATTCTGTTAAGAGCTCCCATAGATTATGACGAACGAGTCGTGTGCAAGGCTCCATGCAAATTCCCGTATCATAACATCCTTTTCATACGCGTCAAGGAGGTCTACCAACTCAGCGTGCGGGCTTTCGACCACAAAGTCAAAGCATATTGCCTCAAGCAGATATTCCTCGGTCAAAAGTATCGCGGCCAACAGATTGTCGACTTCCTAGGAGAAACTTGGTCATAATTGCAGGTCCAAGCAAGCAACGTACCTGGCTGTCTGCAGGAACGTTATTCAAGTCTGTATTCAGAATCTTCGCTCGACCGACTCTTGCAACATCTCGAAGTTTTCGGCCGCATTCCTCTGTTTTGGTGGCGAGAAATATGCAGGACGCGGCGACATCCTGAGAGACATATTTGTAAAAACAACCATAGTTTAGTGGCAAACCCGTACCTGACGGTGGAAGTCTTCTATGGAATACCGCATGTAGAACCTGTGGAACCACGTTGCAGCAGTGAACATAGCTGAGCTCGGCCTGTAACAATTTAGATAGAGATGCAGCGAAAGAAAAAATACGAACAATGAGAGAGAAGACCCCAGGCGGAAAAGAAATTCGACACCTTTTGCTCGCTCTGAAAGCTGTTTATCAATGGTAATACCAACAGTCGGGGTCAATTTGAGAGCTTCCAAGCTGAAGAGCCATTGGGCATCGGGAGACATGGGAAGCACTCCAAAAAAAAACAGAGCTCGATAACAAGTAGTATGTTACGGCCCCGCTGATACTCAGCAAGGAGTGATCATGTTAAAGCAGATTACATAATATTATTAAATGAGACACCCTTTCGGTGGCAGTGACTTCACCGCTTGATTTGCTCCCAAATGGCTGCATCTAGGCTGCATGGTCATCTATAGCCATCTACAACTTCAAGATCTCATGGCCACGCACCGTCATGCACCAGCTGACCAGTTATCTCAACCAAGCGAGTACCAAATAGGAATTTATATCTCTTCCATGCGGGTCGTCTGTCATTCACGCAACACGAGGATGGGACCGATATGATTGAATACTTATTAGGGCTCTATTAAAGCCCGAAAGTCCCCAAGGTTAATTCCAAGGTTAATTCTTCCGATATGCGGTGCAGTGACAGTGCATTTTTCATTGTTTCTCTTGCCGTATCAAGGTCCTTGACTCTTTGTCCATGGTGCCACTCAACGCCTCGACCCCGGTTGTGACATTTGTCTCGCTAACGAGTCCGGACAAATTGTATCTGCCTAAGTTTGGCTTCAATCCCGATATCGATCGAATACTCCTTGGACAGACGTCTTGATGACTGCAGTTTTTGTTACTCACGTACTCAGGCCAAGGCGTGGCACGGAGAACCTTGACACTCCAGGTTCCCACAAATGAACGGCACGAAGCCCGATCTTTACGCACTTCTAGAGCCTTTCGTGACCCACAATTGTCAAGCCGAAACTTATAGGGATCCTCGATTGCTCAAATATCATTTTAACAGGCCCCAAGGCGCAATGTTTATGAAGCAAGGACAATGCCACTACCGCGAGTGCGGCCAATCGGATTGTCAGAATTATGGCGGCGCAAGTCTATACTGGCTACTACTAAGAATATACAATCCAGATACAGTCAACAAACGAGCTTTCCAGTACATTCAGTATCTACTCCCGCCCCCACCATGATGGGGTTGAGCTTGAGCGGCAGCAGCTTGGGCGCAAGGAGTGCACATCTGCTGGAATGTACGATCTGCAGAACTGGAGTCAAGATCTGGAAGTATTTTTGGCTACAGGGATTCTCGTACTATACTGCTGGGGAAACTGTCGACTAGATCAGGGTGCATCAGTATCATGGTCGACAATGAAAAGGCTCGCACTCACTATTGCCAACAAGTGGTCCTGCACTGTGGTCCACATTCTACGGCCCCGCCTGGGTGGGTTGAGCTAAACTTGCACCATCGATCGACGCATTGGATCTATTGCTGCGAATGAACAATCTGCTCCGGCGGCGGCATGTGCGCGTCCTCACCATCTCGTCGGGCTATAACGTGCAGCATGAGCGACTTTCCCTGAATTAGCACACGCAAAACCGCACCAGGTTGTAGACGTGATCGCACAAGGCGAATATATGTTGTACTCTTCGTGTGACGCATCAGAAAGCATCGAATTGGGAGAAAGTGTGGCTTACTGTCGCCATTTGCACATAGGGGGCAGGGGGATGACTAAAAGATAGTAAGCGGGTTGTAATTTCGAGGTGGAGCTGAAGGTGTCGAGGCGAACCTTTATACAACTCCCCGCTCCAGTCCTATCGCAAAAACAAACAGAAAAAGAATAAAATAAAATCAGAAAACAAAGCGACTGGCACGTTGCCCCAATTAAGATTCCGGGCCGCTCGTCAACAACACTCTATCAAGATGCAAATGTGCTGCAGATGAACACTCTAGCATACTGAGGCCGAAATCAGTCAACCGAATCACAAGAAAGTTGACGACATTTTAGGTGAGTTTTATCCGAACAGCTGGGATGATCGGACTGCCAAAATGCTAAAATCCAATTTCCGCGTGAAGTGAGAGAAAGAACAGATACCTTCCAAATTCAAGGTAGTTCGCCGTCATAGATCAATGACGGGGGACAACGCTTGACGTTTGTTTCAAGGCGGCCGTTGTATCCCCCACGTGCAACCAAACGTCACCCATGCATCTTTATCGATGAGTTCGAGGCGGAGGCAAAACGTGTGATCGACCAACACGGATGCAAAATTGGATTGCAAATCCAAAAGCCTATGCATGTATACCATTGGCTGAACGTCAGCCGAAGTAGAAGGGGTCGCCTGAAGGAGTTCCTCCCTTGTTCCTCCGGGTTTGAAATTCGGAGATGCTTGAACGCAGCCTTGAGGCTCCTTTCAATGATCTCTGGGATCACGGCAAAAAGGTTATCAACTATCATGATAATCCATCTCAAGATTCTCCAAGTTCTTGTGTACCTTAACATTACATCAAAACCACGTGTTTTTATCGTCATGGTACGTACTCATCCCGCGAACATTCCTACGAGATATTGACTGACGCCTTCGGGTGTTAGGCTTCCGACATCGGAGAAGACGAGTGATATCAGATCAGGTCTAGAGGCGGTCTTAGCACAAATGAAAATACAATGAGGTGTGCCAGGTGACCTTGTGTAGTCAACATCAGGATTGTTTTGAGATATCTGTTCTTGAGTGATCGTCATAGGCGCCACATCCGTTGGAAGGGTCTCCTCCGGAGAGCTTGACGACCCTGTGAATGGAATGCCTGATTGGGGTTGTATCCGCGGAGATGTCATTTTCGGACGAGGAAACGAGAAGATGCGCGTGTTCTCGTTTGGAAGGTCATACTGTGATAACGGGAAGAGTCGATGAAATTTGTAGCTGACGGAGATTGTCAGCTCATTTCTCACACCAAATTGATCGAACCACCACCTTTCGGCAAGGGCATAAAACGGTTTGTTCGCCGCTTTTGCGATGATCGCTATTTGGTTGCTCCCAACAGCGTTAACTAGCCCTCCACTCTCTACCACCGCTTCAGATCCAACAAGGACAAAGTCAACCTTTTCCATGACATACGCAACAGCAGAGTCTAAAATGACAGTGCTCGGAATCCCTGCTGCGGTCAAAGCTTCTGCAGTCTTTATTCTGGTATAGAAATCATAAGCGGTCAAGTGGCGCCCCATACAGGTGTGAAGGTGCTGACCCTAGACCGAGAGGGCGAGCTTCCGTCACGAAGACTTGAGATACGCTACTTCAGTGAAGTCATACACGATACTGTGAGAATGGAAGAACCTGATATTCGCTTTCGTTCATGTGCAAGTAGCAATGTCTGCATGACTACTCTTGAGTACGAATGTGTGAGAATCTAGAGGCCGATCAACAGCAGGCTGCAGGAAGAATGGTAACAAACAGACCACAGAGCCATCCTTAATGAATCCGACCGCTAGTTCGGCTATCTTTCTGCGGTATGTCAAAGCCTCATCTACATATTTCTGACCTTGCCGTATGAGCTTTGTTTTGAGATCGGCGAAACTCTGATCAAGAGTCAACAAGCATGTTCAGAGGCGAACGGGGATCAAGAACGTACGACAGAATCGTGCGGAAATAGAGTGACAAATGCAATGAAGAGCTCGCATCCAGCATTAAGACTGATTGGATTCGAAGATCTCGTCTTGAGGACTTGGGCGCCATCATTGAGAGCTTTTACAAGCTCAAACATGGTGCCAGCTGATCCAATACTTAGAAGTGAAAAGTTGGCCGAGAGTGGTCGGCTTGCCTGTGGAGTTTTCTATCAATTGAGTCAGAGCCAGAATGGCTGCTAGCGGAGGGGATATCTTTGGAAGAAGTGCAGCTTCTATTATCATGGAGTGTCTGGAACATAAGCAGAAGGAACTCATACTTGGACATTGAGAAGAAGACGCTGATAGGCTTGATAGACGTCGAAGGCGGCCATTGTCGTGGTTCTGACTCAAATCGCGATCCTTACGTAATAGTCGCGTTGAGGCGCGCTTGTACAAACGGAACAAGGCGGGCAACAAGTGGGCAAAAAATAAATAAATGAATGGGCCAGGTTGCTAGAGAAACTGACGTACTAATTAGGAGTACAAAGCAGGGGCCGGCAGGGGTGGGCGGTTGAACGTTGTTTTAGTTAAGCGCCGTATTCGGGTTGTGCGGCATTCGGGCAGCCCAGTTTGGGTTTGAATAGGGTTGATAGGTTATGAAATTTATGCTTGAGCCCGTGAGAAGGTTGGGACCCCGACTGCCTGCACCTTGGCCACAATCCACTTTACGCGTTAACTTGGAACAAAAATCACACCCTGTGAACGGGACAGGACTGTCACCAGAGTGATATTCCAAGCTTGCTAGCGAGTAAGGAGGGAAGCGAGTTGGAGAAAAATGGGACCGAAGAGGGGTGACAGGGGGACAAGGAAGAGTTGTCGCCGTGAATACACGTGTATTTTCGACCGACGCTTGGATCGGTGATCGCTTTTATTCAACTTCGCAATCTTGGCCCAGGTCCCTCCCGACTTTAAAAGCCAACAGGGATATGGTCCTTTCTTTTACCTCTCTTTGAGCCCTCCCCCTCTCCAAAGTAAGTTTTATCTACTCTATACATACTCATCGTTCTCAACAACCGTAGTAACCACAGTACTCTTACTGTCATGGCACATCCAAGAGCAGAAGTCATCTTTTCAAGTGATGTTCGCAACATGGATGAATGGGCTCGTCGTACTTCTATTCCTTTGACCACTGCCGATGCTTTGGGCGCGACCTATGCTCGCGCCCATCGTTGGCTTCAGGTCCTCAGGCTTAGGCTATTGAATGACCACAACTGGACCGACGCGGCATGCAACGACAACCGTATGTTGTTCTCACTCGAGACTTCATCCATTTGGCGCTCTTCCGTTGGCTTACCTGCCGGCCCAAAACTCAAGCTTCAGCTCCCCGTCCATGCCAGCTCCTTCTTCTCCCCTGAACGTCGTGTCCAATGGCAGATGGTCTTCCATAGCGATATCTTCGAGTCCGTACGAAAAATTTGTCTTCCTATCAACGACATCCTCAACCTTCTCCAATGCCTCCTGACCGGCGTCGTCACTCTCACCTTTGAGGAAAACCTTCCTCAGGGTATTCATCGTACCATTCGTGGTCTGCCTCCTCCCTCTTGGGTCAGCGAAAACGAGGGCGCTCTCATTGACATATTCGGCGTCGCCCATTACCGGGCTCTATCCCGAGCCTGTCGTGACACAGGGTCCGCCTACAAGCTCGAGGTCATCCCCCACTAAAGATACCTCATTCCCCGTCCATTATCCTCCTCCATCACCAACCTTCAGTGACAGAGTTCTTTGACAGAGACATTCCTGCCCTACTTATTTTCTACACCTCCTTAATCTCTTTGACCACCGTTGCTATCATATTGTTTGCTTTCCACCCACTTGCATTTCCATCAACCCTTCCACTACGTAGATCTTTCTAATCCTTGCCACATTACCATCGCCCCGACATATAATCAATCACTTTGCATGCACCATTGATATCACCCTGCTACACCGCTACACCACTGCATCTAATTTCTTAGCCATTCAAATATGTACTTTTATACCTTCAATATGTGTTTCTTGCACTCTGCCATTTACGCCGGACCAGAGACTAAATATAGAAAAAACAAATTTGGTCACTTTTGGTCTGATCAATTATTACACTGTCTTTTTCATGTCATCTACCGTCAATTGCCAGAACCCGTCTTGCCCCAACGGCAATCCTCCTTCGCGTCTCGAATGCCCAACTTGTAATAAGTAGGTTTTATCGTTCTCCATTGATCACTTCTTTTTACCTTCATCAGACTAGGTCTTAAAGGTTCCTTCTTCTGCGGACAGGACTGCTTCAAATCAGGATGTGAGTTCTATACTTCAATTCGCGCGCCTGACAACGGCTATATTATCAACCACAGGGGCAAGTACTCTATGACCCACAACTCACAACCTCGTCTCATCGCGATCTAGAAACTACACAAAGCAATCCATACTCTGGCATCTGGCAAGGCGGAAGGTCAATCAGATCTCACACCACTCACCGACCCTGTGAGCTGACCCAGTCCAAGATGGCACATACAATCCCTTCCCTAACTATGCATACACTGGTTCGATGCGACCTGTCTACCCATTGACCAAAACTCGCACCATTCCGGACCATATACCTCTCCCCGATTATGCCGTTGATGGTGGGCGTCGACTATGCTGTACGGAACCATCATGCTGATTGTCACGTTTATTCAACTTTAGGCAAGCCCGCTTCAGAGGCAAAGCGTGCCGGTCAGCCTCCGAGGTTGTTGACACCCAAGGAACAGGACAAGATGAGAACGGCCTGTCGTGTGCGTGACGCCCTGCCCCTTGGCGTGTCCCGCCCGTTGAACGATAACCACGCAGCTTGGGCGAGAAGTCCTTGACATCGCTGCCTCACACATCCGCCCAGGAATCACGACCGACGAACTGGATGAGATCGTGCATCAAGCCACAATCGAACGGAATGCCTACCCGTCGCCTCTGAACTATCGCAACTTCCCGAAATCCGTGTGCACGTATGTGGCTTGTTCCCCGTATCTCAGTGAAATATCATGTCGGTGCCAGGTCCGTTAACGAGGTAATCTGCCACGGCATCCCGGACCAGAGAAAATTGCGCGACGGAGATATTATCAATATAGGTAAGCGAAGTTGGTCTACAAACGTCGCCTCTTTCACTTATGTTGTATCTAGATGTATCTCTATACTTTGAAGGTGGGAAGGAGATTTCGTCATTGCAAAATATTTATGACGAAAGTCACCTGGCAGGTTACCATGCTGATCTTAACGCTACTTACCCTGTCGGCGAGATCGACGAGGACTCCAAGAAACTTATCCGTACGGCTCGCAGCTGTCTAGACGAATCCATAAAAATATGCAAGCCCGGCGCATTGTTCCGCGACATTGGAAAAACCATGCACGTCCTGAGAATTCGCACATGTATGAGTCCATGAACTAATATCGACATGATTAGCGAGCCCATTGCCCGTGCCAACGGTTGTGCTACGGTACGAACATATACAGGGCACGGTATCAATGACCTTTTCCATTGTTCGCCCAATGTGCCGCACTACGCGAAGAACAAAGCAGTGGGCACGATGAAACCTGGGATGGTAGGCAATTTGGGTTAGCCGTTTGCCGATCATAGATTGATTGTTCCATTTTCTAGGTCTTCACAATAGAACCCGTATGTTACGCTCCTAAGGTCAGGGGAGAGAGCTAATCCACTCCATTCTAGATGATCAATTTTGGCAGTAACTGGGATGAAGTACACTGGCCAGACAATTGGACAGCCACCACAGTGGATGGTAAGAGGAGCGCCCAGTTTGAGGAAACTCTTTTGTATGTCCTCTGCTAAAAGCCACTGTGTAATGTTTGTTCTAATTGTCTCTACCAGAATCACAGAGGCTGGTGTCGAAATTTTGACTGCTGGGAAAGCCTTCGAGCTCGCTTAGATTGGATGGCCAAAGCAGAGCCGCGAGCGTGTATGTATGTATGTGTAGGTAGTCCTTGGCACCCAAAAGGATAACACCTCGTATAATCATATTGTCCACTAGACCGCCTTCGATCGGTTCCTATTGATCTCATCATTCAAATCGAGAGTAGCATCTGGAAATGTCTCCGCTCGGTCGACCACCGCAAGTCGTTCCAAAGGTACACTGCCTGAAAGACTGTCTTTTCGCGATCGATGGCCTTGCCGAGGGTGTAGGCCCTCATGAGGAATCGTTGAAAGGTTGCGTAATCTTTGCAAATCCGCAAAAGAGCTCTGGCGGCTTTTCGGTTTATGGCTGGCCACAAGTTCGTCCGTCGGGGGAATGACACCGACCACATTGTCGTAGTCACCAGTGTCCTCATCGTCAGATTCGTCGGGCGTCCCTATACGGCTGGATTCGTCACCAGAAAACCCGCTCCATGCACTTGTGCCTCGTTGGGCACTGCGGCTCCAACCAAACAGGCGTTCGTCGATCCATGTCATAGGATGTGTGAGACCAAGACCTTGAGCGTCAACTGCCCCTGTACTACTCTTTCGCCGCCAGATTCCTGGAATGCCGGTGGAGGGAGGTGCGCTGGCTGATGGAACTAAAATGCGCCACTATAATTTCCTAATGAGAGCAAGATCAAGCATCAGATTCATAGGGCAAACCTCATTGAAGTCTTCATATAACTTGGGGCCAAAGTCATTGATCAAATCAGCTACTTCGTTGGAAAGTTCTTCTCGAAGCCTTTTGAGTTTGTCGAGAGATCGCTGCTGTCCAGGCACTAAGGCAACGACGAGGGGGCGCAAAGACCTGAAGTAGGTTAAGAGTTGAGGGTGTCAACATCGACAGCCATGAAAGGCACGCACTTTAGAACGTCCATACCAGCCTCACCAAATTTGAGGGCTGCGTAGTTCATGAAAGGCAACGCCACAAACACGAGGAATGGTGTAGCAATCCTCCATTGTAGCGGAGCCTTAGCCCGGATAGCGATTAGAGTGGCAAGGAAGGCGTAGAAGGTGTAAAGAAGAGGGGCTATGCCGAGGCAAATGAGGACCTTCCAGGTAGCTAGAACATCTCGTCCGGCAATTTTGACAACAGACGCCGCAAGGGCCTCTGGAAAGAACATAAGAGCGAAATTAACAGAACCTCGTTTACAATACTAACCTTTAGCTTTTTTTCGGGAGATCAATGATGCCAAAATGAACATTGGGCCATTGAGGATGGTTCCAGGAAGCGCAAGTATCGTCCAGACCATTAAAAGACCGACGCGATACGTGAGCAAGCCCAATGTCTTCCACCCAGCTTTCTGGGCTCTCGGAACCTACCACAACGGGTCAGCAAGTTGATGGACCCTTGAGGTGAAATGTATCACCTGGTGGTCACGGAGGCCAAGGTCTCTAACGAGCCTATTATATTTGAGCACCCCCAACCGAAGCTTCTGCACACGTGGTTCATCTTTGAAGTGGACGTAACCTTCTAGGAGGCGCTTGTTCAGCTCGACAACCTGACCTAATGTTAGGTGTTGACCAGGGGTCTTATACAAGCGCCGAACTGCTTGAATGAGCTGGTGAATGAAAGTCATTCCTTTGAGGCTGAACAGAAAGCTTTTCGACGGACCATCAACGTATCATAGTCGGGTGCTCTGATAGTCACGGTCTTCAATGCATCATAGATAAGATTGAGAAACTGGGCGACAGCTTCTCGTTTTCGTGCACCTCCTTCTTTGAACATCTCGACATACTCCGGCGGAACATCAAGTGCGCTCCCGAACTCAACCACAGCCCGCGATCTGAACCTATGAGCATGGAAGTACGACAATCCCACTGGCACGATCTTGACACGAACATTGGGGTCGTTGGCCATTGCACCCAGGGCCATGATCGAGACCCCAGCTTTCAAAGGGAGCAAATCTGTACGATCATGACTCCCACCTTCATGAAGACTATTATGTTTGGATTTCAAAACGTAACAGAAAGATACGTACCTTCTGGAAATATGCCAATGCTTCCACCTTCATTCAAGCACTCGTAGACATGACGATACATCTTTTGTTGGTCGACGAATGGCATTTTCTTGAATTCCAATCCCTTAATATTATCTTTCCACAACTCAGACACTCGCTCCCTGATCTTTGAAGTTCCCTTGCCGCTCTCGCCGCCAAACTCTCTTTTGATTCGCAGCTCAGTATCCGAAATGACCTCGCTGACTTCGGCGACCAGAGATCCCAGAGCTTTGGAGAGCATTATTTGCATCTTAGGTTTGAATTCGGCGAGGAACCTAGTCCCGTCGCCCAATATCAAACAGGGATCGTCAGGGGAAAGGTAAATGCGTCCTGTAGCCGGTGAAACAGAGTCTGCGGCTCGCGCGACAGGAACTTTGACATGCACCATTAGCGAAGGTGGGAACATAGGAGTAGCGAAGACTCACTGCTATTCATAAGTCGAATGAAAAAGCCGACGGCCTTTCTCTCCATACTCTTTGCCGCTGCGAGGAATTGGACATGGCGACGTGTCTCTTTATAAACTTCCAAGGCCAAGAGAAGGGGATCAAGAAACTATATCAGGAATTCGTTGAACAAAGCATTTCTGAGCAACATATGAGCCAAAAAGTACTTGATTGTTGTGCGGAGCACCGACAAATATCACTGGTCCGTCACGAGGTATGTTGAACGCGCCTCGGGGTCGTATCTCGCGGAAGAATATCTGAGTAACAGTTCTCCAGAAGAACATCACAACATCATAAGGAATCGGGCTCTTCGAGACAAGAGGCATGACGGTGGGAGCAGGGAGGGCTGAAATAAATGACCACTGAGCTTTTGCATGGAGAGACCTCCTCAATGATCGCACAATATAATAAGGCCAAACAGTGCTATTAGGTACGAGATATCGTAGTTATCTTACACACAACGAAGGAAATAAACCAAAGACATATATGCACTCTAACCAGGAGGGGTCCGCGCTGTCCTACTCTGGGACGATGTCGTACTCAAAGTGCTGGACCTGTATTGAAAAATATCATGGAGCCTAGACAGCTTGTCTTGGGAAGAAACTTCAGGGCTGGTTTGTTTGGAAGTTCTGTCTTCATCCGCTGGGGGTGATGTTGGTGGGCCGCTATGGCTTGATTCCAGTTCTACAAACATATGTTCAGACGAGCTTCGAATATAAAAGCAAAGGACGAACTCGTCAGTGTATCAGCAACGACGGCATCCCTCTCAACGTCCTCTGCAGCGCGGCTAGCCAACGCGCGGGTGATGTACTTCCGGAACGCAGTGCCAGTGGACTCTAGCAGCTTATCTACTCGAGGTTTCTTGTGCGGGTACTGCTTAAGGAAATGATGAAGCTCCGTGATGCCCTCCTTGTGTAAGGCACCTGTCGTCTCGCTTGATATATGGCCAATGATAGCTAGCAGTTGGGCATCTGGATCGGGCTCCTCAATCGCAGGAGAGAAAACAGGGGTTCCATTGGCAGAAGATGAGCTTGGGCTTGTTCGATGGCTGGGTGAACGTCGATGCGCTATAGAGTTTGCAGACGATGTAGTCTCTTGTGGAGAAATCGGTCTACTGGACGTTCGTGAGACTGGCCGCATCGCTTGCTCTGTGGCGCCATTTCGCGCTCCATCCGCACCAGGGCGAGAGTTCGAGTTGAGGATCCGATATACGTAGGGGTATACTATAGTTGCAGATGGATCTTCGAATGCAGCCGAAAGCAAGTCATACACATCGTCACCATAGTGTGCTGCAGATACGGTGATCAGAACTCAACATCCAGATACATAAACCTAGCTAGACCACTCACCGACGACATGTTGTATGATGACTTTGATTGTTCTCAAAGGCATATCCCCACAAGGCACCTTATTTGTCGCCCGTGCGCGCCACTCATTGGGAGGCACGGATTGCAAAAAGTGCTCGATAGCTGGGAACAATTCGACAGGATCCAACTTTAACTCGCTTAGGTCTTGAGGTATGTTGCGTGCCAATTTCCATACACACTTCAACACAAGTTCCGCCACTTTCGCCTCCTTTGAATCGGGCATAGTACCGTTGCTTGGGAAAGGTTTCACAATCTGAAGGAGGAGGGAAAAAAGTGCGCTGGGAAGAGATGAGCATATGAAGAGCTTGGAAAAAGAGTACATGCTCACCGGAAGATTGACATTCTTCTACCGGTTGCGAACAACCTCAAGATTATCATGTTGATGAATCGTGATAAATCCTTTACTTTCTTCACTGCGCTGTCGTCGGTTTCGAGGAGTCTTAGGGTCAACTCTTCCAATAGGGAGGTCAAAATATCCACAGTCAAAGTCTCCGCCAACATCGCATGGTCACAGAAATTGTTCAGCGTCTGAATTAGATGTTTCGCAAGTCGAAAATTATCGTCAGGCACAAGATCCTCGGGACGTTCAAAGACATGCGCCATCTGTAGGGTGATCGTCTCAATCAAGCCTTCCGCATGGTCGGCCAGTTCGCGATAGAGAGCATTTTCGGGTCCGACCTCGGGTCCAATGGACAATATTTTTTGTATCTTCTTGAGAGCATCCACACTACGAGTGGCATCACTGCTGAGAATGCTCGAAATGGTTATGGTAATATCTTCGGATGGCAGTATATGCATGGCAAGTTCAGGTTCTCTCTCCACTGTAATGCCCCGTTCATTGCCACTGTTTGAAGGGGCTGGTTCATCCATAAGCGCCTCTCGCAGGCCGGGCTGGGTTGATGGTGCGGTAAATGCAGGGCGGGGGCGACCAAGTTTTGAAGGTAGTAGGCTTTTTGGCCGTACAATGCCCTTCGGAGAGCCAGGTAACACAGTAGGAGGATTGTCAAGGGCTTGCGACATATGTGATGTGCGCACAGGTGATTCGGATCGCGTGACGCTGGATACGGTTGGCGACCCCGAACGCACCGTGTAGGCAGGTGAAGCCGCTCGTGCGAGCCGTGAAGTTCCAAGGGCGATAGAAGGACTAGCTGGCCTGGGCAGGCCACCTATACGTGAAACCAAAGGGGATGCAGGTCGTGTACCAGCAGCAGCTAACCGAGTTACTGCGGGAGCAACGATGGATGGAGCAGGCGGAAGGGCACTCTCCAGTTTCTCGTGTGAACTAGGCCCTGACACACGTCGTAGTCGTTCTTCTAGCTGAGTCTTATCTTTTGAAGGAAGTGGGCCCACCAACGACCATACCTTCTCGCCAACAAGAGTATAGCCCTCGCTGTCAAGGTCGCGTATAAGAAAATGCGAGGCTTCAATGAAAGATCAGCGAAATACCTCAGAGCACCGAGCGCCGATTTGCGGACCGAAGAGTCTTTGTCTGAGATCATGGATGCAATTACGGGAAAAGCCTTGGTAGGTTCGCAAGCCCCCATGCCCGATTTCTTCAATATACCCGCTACTTCATCGAGTGTTCCTTGACGAGTTTTCGCGACCTTTGACTTCACACCATAGTCGAGGAGTAGTTGGAACACACGGCTATAAGCATATACTTTCGGAAGCATCCTAATGATTTGTTGAACTCGGCTTCGGACTTGTTCCCTGGCGTCGCCAAGCTGATAAATTGGAGCATCAGCGCACAACTCGATATCTGAATTGATTTTAAAGAAGGTACCTTGAACACCATTGTTGGAATAAAGCAAAGCGCTTCTCCATCCGTCAACTGGTAATTGACGCTCCGTAAGAAAGCCAACACAGCTTCTACAACATCCAAGCATTTGGAAATCAGGTTAGGCTGGGGCTCGTGAGCCTTTATTGAGGCGTATTTGAGAGGTAGATCGAGGTTGGCAATACAGACGGTTTCGATGTTTTCGTCCGCGTTTTGGGCATTGAGATAAAAGTCGCTCATCGTGGTAAGGCCGTTTATGTGGTCATTGACGGCATTGTGGTCGTGACTGAATAGTCGTGAAACAAGTTCCTTTGATGCATGGGGCTCCATCTGAGATTGCAAAAGATCTGCAAGGTCTTTGCGAGTAGGCCCGCCCTCGTTGATCCATTTTAGCGCGTCTTTGCCACACCTAGCCCTCTTCGAGTCCAAATTGTTTCCATAGAATACTAAGGCAGGTGCAGGAGATGGAGACACTGCACCAGCTGCAGGGGCTCGGCCGCCAACAGATGGTTTTGTACGCGATGTAGTCGATGTTTCGACTGGAGTCTCCGAGCGAGATTCTGGGCGACTTGTTCGTTGTGGCAATAATCCACGAACGCCAACTTTGGGCTTCGTAACTGGGGGTGCTATTGGTGGCGTGGGAGATTCCGGAGGTGAGCTCTGGGACGCAGGAGTGGCGACTGGTGCTGTGGGAGGAATCTTGGGAGCAGAAACAGGCACTGAGATAGACTGCACTTCCAGGCGAGCAGCTTGGATAAGAGGAACAGCACTTGCACGAGAGGCAGGTTTGAGGGAATTGGTTTGGTGTAACAAAAAGTCGAAGCCCGCACACAAAATCAAAGTCGGTAGTAAGGCTTGTGCGCCCTTCCGCACGTCGCTGTTACGGTCATCAAGAGATGTAACCACGGGTGAGGCCCAAGATTTGAGATCGACAGATGTGGACGGAGGGTGCTCTTTGAACCAGTCCGCCAACCAATTGAACAAGGTGCCTTTCTGCATTGGATTCGTCGCCTCCATACCAGTGGCAATTCCAGGTACGATTGCATCCACGCCATCACATGCTGTGGCAATGGAAGTCAAGACTTGAAGAGCTGCTGCACGAATCGGAGCCTTCTGGTCAGCCAGAACTGTACAAACTGGAGCAACAAGGAGGCGGGCATGTTTCTCGAACGGTTTGCCCATTCCTGTGGATATGCGGCTGATGATATCAAGCGCTAGCGTTTGGACAGCTTTGTTTTGGTCCGCTAACCTGGCCTTGAGGATCTGGCCAATTTCTCCTAATTAAAAATATGAGAAACTTCCTCAGACGGAAAGAGCATGAACATCTACCCATGGTGCCTTTGAGGCGTTTGTTGCTGCCCTGATCTAGGATTGCCTGAAGGGTCTCTAGAGCCTCTTTTCTTGATTTCCATGCGTCACTCTTCGCATCTGCTAGAATGGAAGTTCCCTTCAACAAGCCATCCAGTTCAACCCTAGGGAACAAATCATCCAAAGGATCGCCCTGTTGCGCTTTCCCAGCAGGTCCAGGACCAGCAGAAACCATAGCCAGGTCAACTGAAGTCCGGCTGGGCTCTGGGGCGGGTGTCCCATCGGCTTTGTCGAATTCCGAAGTGATGGTGTTGAGTAATTGAGGGTTTAAATCTTCTAGGAAATCCTTGATACCTTTGTATATACAGGTAAGTAAGCAACATTGGCTTATATAGCATCCAGGGTTACTCACTGGAACCAGCATACAACTTGACTGTGACTAGCGTTTTCGTCGCGCTAGTGCGAACAGCGGCGTTGGAATTCTGGAGCGCAGTTTTGAGAAAATCGATGAGACTTCGAAGTGCCAAGCCAGCTATTCCAAACTCCGTCAAAGCCGTGTTCATCCAAGTGATCGAATCGGCCAGAACTTTGGGGGCCTTTTGCTTTGACAGAGGTTCAAAGGCTGTACGCACTAAGCAACATAGCAGACGCTCGGCGCATGAAAGCATACCTTGATTGAAAACGAACTGCAAGGACGTCTTCTCAGCGAATACCAATAAAGTATCGCCCGCTGGCTTCTTGAGTTTCATGTCACCAAGTTTCTCGGTGAGATGACCAACACTCAACGCCGGGCATGATCGTCCGAAAGAGGGGCATTTCTCAGCCAGCAGAGAAAGGATAGCGTATACCTTGGTCGAAACCTACATATTCAAGTTGTCAATGAGTTGACAAAAGGCTTTGTCTTGGACATACTTGGAAGTTCTTCTCGCTCCAGCATTTTTTCGCTAATGCCCTCACCACGACTTCTGCATCAAGGGAATCAACCTGGCCCTCGACCCAGGTAATCATTTCCTCGAGAGCAGCCAGTCTGGTCTTCCAATTTGCATCACCAAGGTCCGACATTATCGAGACAGGTAATGTCTCCGCAGCAAGCGCCTCTGCGTCCTCTGGAGTATGCTTGTATTTGAATGTATCGAGCGCACCGCTTGAGGCAGTTGGAGCAGGCTTAGAACCTTTAGCTTGTGCCGCCACTGGAGTGGATTTTTTCGGAGCTGAGCTCGACAAAGTAGGCGGTTTCTTTGGCTGTTAATTGAATGTCAATTGGTACCTACACATGGTTGATTGTCACAACTTACGGCAGCTTTAGTAAGGAGAGGTTTAGCGGCTGGTTCTTTGACAGTCGGGGGGTCGTCCTCATCGAACGCCGGTTTCTTCGCAGGTGCCTTCTTTGGAGGCGCAGCTTTAGGAGGCTGCGTTGCGGCCTTTGGTGCTGCAGGTTTTGGCGGGGCGGCTTTGGCAGATGTGCACTTGACAGTGGCTTTATCGTATGCTTCCTTCACTTTGGCTTTTCTTACATCCGCCAATGCGTCCATGACGGCAGTCAAAGGTCGCTCGCCGACCATTTTCATCAAAGTTCCCAGACATGTTGCCGCTTCATTTCGCGCGCCCTCGAACCCGTCTTCGAGCAGAACTGCCAGTGCATCGGAAATAGGTTTGATCTGCGCGGGTTGTATAGGTGAAGTAGAAGTTGCAAGACATCTACCCAAGAATTTCAGTGTTCCTTCCTTCACCTGAGGGTTTTTCGATTTCACGGCAGGTTCAAGATCAGGAATAACGTCAGAGAGTGTGGTCTAAGATTCGGGCTTGTGTTAATCAAGGTGAGTTGCATAGATTATAAGAGGCTCACGGTGGCAAAAACGGCATCCAACGCGTTCCCAATAGCATCTGTGACGGTAGCCTTCCTTTCTTTCAATCTCTCCAACATCAAGGGAATTACCCCCTCTCTGTACTTCCCAAAGGCTGACATCAAACCTTTCGCAAGTTCCTCTATACATGAAGATGCCACCATGACACAATTGATGTTGGCATCTCCGGACACCCGAGCCGCAAGTGACTTCGACAATTCACTAAGTTCGGATGCATCCTTGATGCGAGGGGTAGCAGTCAGTAGTGCCAGCAACTCGTCGAGAGCCTCTTTTCGTTCCTTCCACTTCGTAGATTTCAGTGCTGTTTGAAGATTTGGCGAAAGCTTTGGTACAATATCGACTGGTTCGGCGAGAGCACGTGGATCGAGGTTGATTTCTAGAACACAAGTTCAAAGGTGAAGAAGACATTTGACGTCAAGGCACACCTTCAGGTTCTCCCCCATGATTGTCGTCCGCTTGTTCGTTGTTAGCTTCCATGATTTCTGCTTCACGAGCGTGCTGACGCGTAAACCTCTCGGGTTTGAGCGTGCCTTTGCCTTTTCCATCATTGTCCATAGCCTCGAAAGCTTCCTTCAACTCTTTCACCTGAACAGGCTTCAATTCTGCTAGCCATGGCTCGATCCCAGGACCAAGGTATTGATATAAGACGTGTGTAAGCATTGCCCCTTCCGCTCTGACCGTCTTGTCACTGTGGGAGAAGATCTTGGGCAACGACTTGAGAAGTTGAGGTAGGGGTGTCACTTGAACACCAAACATACTGCAGAGCATCGTGTAAGATTGAAGATGGGACGCGGTACGTGAAATGGGTAACCACAGACCGGATGATCTCTTTCAGTGCGAATACACACCCTGATACTGATTTAGGCTGCTTTGCCCCAAGCCCAGGGAGTATATCGGTCTAAAATATGCGTAAGAATGAGATATGTGTCGCATACAGAGAGCACACCTATACAACGTACCACAACCCCTGCCCCTCCATTCTCAACTTCGACGTATTGAAGTGTCAGCTCCAGGGCCTGAGCCTTTGTACCTGCTCTTGCTGAGCCGAAACATTTGTCGACCAAAGCGGGTATTACGGCCTCGCGAGTTTTCGCAGCAGTTTCGCCCGCAAATTTGACGAATGCAACCAAACATTCCACGCCTTTCTCTTGTGCTACCGCGTTTGAATCAGTGGCAATCTTCTTGAGTAAATCAGGGTTGTTGATGTAGGGCTTGAACGCAGGATCGGTATCCGAGGCAGTGGTTTGGAATGTTTTGACGAGAGCTTCGTAAGCGCTCACACGAGCTTTCCAGTTCTTGTGAGAGATACGGTCAGAGATGGTTAGGACAGAAAAGTCCTCTTCCTGAGGAGGTGGACCATCCATGCCCTCGAGAACCGGTTTAGCAGGAAGTCGAGAAAACGCGTCCGTACGTCGTGTTGACAGTTGAATAACGTTGAATCTTGATATCTTTTGATCACAATGACCTCACGTGATATCTATTTATTCGAAAGCTAGTTCAAGTTAAACCTCCCAGCAAGTTGGGCACCAACCAACTCTACAACTTCCAGTACTCGCTGCGTGTCATCATCAACGACAGCTGTCCCTTGTTTACGCTGCAGTTCTATCGTCCCAAAGTGTTTTCCTGCAGCTTCGTCTCGCTCCTGAAACATCCCCATGTTGTGGTAGACCACAGACAATAGATATTGAACATGCAGTAAGGAGTTGTTGAGCTGTAATGCTTGATAATCACCCTCTGCGATCTTGAGATACGGAAGTGCTTCTTTGAGCGCGGTGACTGGGATTAGAAGAAAACAGTTATCTCTAGATTCCGTCAAGCTGGTTCGTTTTGCACACCTGTGGAACCACCGGAAGCCATTAAACTTCTTGCAAGAGTGAAGCAAACAAAAGCCCGTTGCTCAAGGTCGTTCCCATTCACGATCTAGCGATATAAGTGAGCACCTGGTACATCGAGTGGGAGGGTGGGGATTGCCTGTGGCATGATCTCCTCTAGGAGTCTCTGGGAGCGTTTTGGTAAACGAAACTCTATGCTGATGTCAGCTAGAAGGACGATCCCAGTCCTGTAATCATTAAAACGCGTTAAAAACTCCGAATGCCACAAAGCCTTCAGCAGCTGTTCAAGAGACGATGTTGCGTGATCGCATCGCTGCTTCATATTATTGACTGGAAGGGTGAGTAGGTAATATCAAAACGCACTCGCATCTCTATAACTTCATAAAGAGGGTCTCGAATCTTGTCCATTGGCGCAGACCTCAAATCGTGCGTATATTCTCTAGGAGTGTAGTCACCTGGTGGACGCCGCGGGAGAAGGTATTCTCGAAAAAGGCGATCCTGGCCCCTTCACGCATTGTTTTGGTCGGATGGTGCTCAAGGATGATGCAGGTTGCACCTACCGGCGAGTGGCGCGTAGAACGAGAATATGCCAAATTTCGTGCGCCCACGCTGTATAGTCATTGATGGTGAGGCCCCGCCAAACATCGGGGTCAAGAAGCATGGCGAGTGCCTCATAGTAAGATCCCTGTCTTGCTCTCTATATTTTCTCTCAAACATGAGTTCCGCACAAGCTCAAACGCAAACACCTACCTGGTATGCCCGATTGAGAAACACGGTTATTCTATTGTGGTCTTCCGTTCCTGGCGGTGTGAAGGCAAGTACAATAGACTCCTCAACAAAAGCAAGCTGGTTACAGCCTACCACACCCATCAGTTTTGCAGGCCGTGGTTGATGATTCGTAAGACACACACCAATAGCACCCCATGCCACAGACTGAACAGCATGCTGTGCCCATTGTTCGTCGTCGATCAATGGTGCACCTTGAACATCAAGCCAGTGATCATATAACCCTACAGCCTCGTTGATCTTGATAAACGCTGCACCCAACGGTTGATCCTATATGCAAGTTAGCGAATACACAAGTCGTAATTGGCGGAGATGGGAAAACATTTTCAGTGTCCATAAGCTTCTTGACATCATAGAGGACTTCGAGAGGATGTAAATCTGGCTGTAGCTCGTTCAACATGTGTTTCCGCCCAGGGACTATTGGGGGGAGTCGATGCAACATACTATCGCTCATTAGTAACAGACAACACATGCCGGAGGATCTTCCAACCTAATACAGTGCTGCAACGCTATCTTGTCCCCGCAAGTGCGAGAGACAGTGATCGCCTCCATCAGAAACTGAGGCGAGGTCAATAAACGGCCGATGCGATGGAGTTGATTATACCTTTCGAGCTGATGTCAATTCGTTACGAAGATAATGCATTCGGACCAAGTTCAATAAGGCGTGTTGTCGAACTCCTCTGCCACGAGTGTAAGAGTTTCCATTTGAACAATCCATGCGTTGTCGTTGAATAACTCACGAATCATTGTTCTCATGAAAATGTTGTTCAAAGAAGCGCCGGAGATTCTCAGTGGCGACGTTCTCGTCACCGGTGTTGTGCCCCTGTTCCCAACTTACGAAGAAAGCCGTTTCAAACGGTGAGGGTGAAGTGAAGAATGTGACTCACATTTCGTAGGCATCTGGCTTGGCCCAAGACTTCTTATCTGCTTGTGTTTTGAAGATTAATAACTCGGCTGTATGGATATGAATTAAAGTAATATCAGATGAAAAGAGGTAAAGGAACAACATACAGTTGCTAAGTTGATCTTTGACGATAGTCTCATACCCGGAAGCGTCCCCAAGACACCACGACTGGTAGTCTTTCTGGAGTTTCACAACCCCGGAGAAGGATAGTTTTATGAAGCTGACGAAGCAACGGCGTGAAAAGTAGCCAAATATTGAGCGCCTCATCTATAGTTCTAGGGTTCAAGACGTTGTACTGCTGCGATATCATAGTAATTACCAGCACCGGCGGTTCCTGCGTAGATTTTAGCAGGATTCACTTAGCAGTCCTTTAGTACTAACATCTTCAGCCTTTTCCACGAACAGGGAAGGCAGGTCTGATTGATACAAAGTCAACACGATTGGGCAAACATCCAGATCACCAGACACACTCCCAAAGAAATTGGTAATTTGATCAGCGTTTGTGAGATCGGTTTGCTGTATCATGCAGCTTGGTTACGATATTGTGCGATTTAGACCTCGAAAAATAGGCGTACGACGGCTTTGATTGCAGATATCAGCCGCTGAGACTTTTCTGAATCAGCGGATGGGCCGCAACGGATGGTTTGCATCAGGTCGGAGTGAGGCTTCGGTTGGGAGACCTTAAGAAGACGTAGGTGTAATAAGACGGTTTCGTGAGTTAGTGGCACATACCTCGGATATCTCATCTAAAAGGGTGCGATATAGATGAAGCAGGAAGGTTGGTGGGATATCTTTGCAGTCGGGTTCCTTGAAGGCAAACACAAGAATTGCCAGTAGATCAACATGGTGAGGTCGAAGAACATGGTCGGTCGGGGGAGGTGCGTCGTCCATTTCAGGGTATATTACCGTTGTCCTGGTGTTTGGAACGAAGATGTCGTCTTAACCATGCAAGTTACTTGTGTTACAGTACTAGTAGGTCCTCTTCAAAAAGTTGGTCGCGTCAAAGGATGCATGAACACTGACACTGATAGTGCTAGTACTACGGTACGAGTAATATATGAAGTTTGAACGGGCTGTAGCACGTGATACCGTATGTGCTTTGAATGCCGGAAAGACGTCGTTTAGTTACCGACCCACACAATTTTGCATCGAATGCTGGTTGCTTAGCCTTACTTCAGGACGTCATGGCAGCCAAACAGAATGGGAAAAGACCTGCACCAGCGTCTCAGGTAATGATACACACCCTTCAAAGTGCTGTAACTCAACAACCTCACTAGGCTCCGTCCAAAAAACGCAAACTTTCCTCGAAGTCGGGATCTCAACCAGGACCAAAGAAATATCTAATCAAGCCAAAAGAACAGGGAAAAGAAAAGCTTGCTGATCGTGGAATCATCCCCATACCCGAAGATGACGCCGCAGACGACATTGATTTGTCTAACCAGGATCTAGAAGTCTTCGAAGAATATGGAGGTGGCGCGTCTTTCCTGGGCTCTCTCGATAGAAAGGGAATATCAAGGTACGCATGTGGACACTCATGTACTGCCCAGAGGTCACATCGATTTTACAGGAGTAAAAAAGAGACTGACCGTTTACATCGTCTCAACAAGCCCGTCAGGCAAAGAGTAGAGGACGATGACCTACCTTCCATGGATTCAGACGACGAAGAAGATGATGGCCAATCCTTTGGGAGCTGGGATGATGAATCTCTTTCGCTAGATGAAGAAATTCCTACCTCAGAGACCGATGACGCTTCAGATACTGAAATGGCCTACGAGAAGGCGCCGCGAAAGCGCCGCCCGTCATGGGAGCCTGAGGAGACTCGTGGCATTAAGGGGCTTCCGATCAAGCTTCCAGGCGGGGCCGTCCGCCCCACTGGCAAAGTATCATTTGCGCCTACTACCAAGGTCAATGAAGAGAGCTCAGAAAGTGAAGAAGACAATTCCGAAATCGAAGAGCCGCAACACAGGGTTGATGATGTTTCCACGGGCGCTCGCTTTGGACGACCAGCAGTGGTCGATGTCGTTTCCAATAAATCCAAGTCAGCACGCATACATGGTGCGAAGGAGCAATTAGCAGGAATATGCCAAGAGATTGTTTCTGACCCAGAGAACAGCGTAAGATAGCTTTTCTCTATCATGTGGCCTATCAACCTGATGAACGATGTTTCCAGCTTGGCCTTCTGAGACGTCTTCATACCTTCTCACTTACAGAGATCACTACTCCATCCCATCCAGACCCCATATCAAACGATCCAACCATTAGAAAACTAGCCATGCTCTCCCAACTCGCCGTCTTCAAGGATATCATACCCGGGTACCGAGTTCGATCTTTAAGTGACAAGGAGAAGGCGGAGAAAGTCAGTCAAATGGTGGCTCGCACCAGAGATTGGGAGCAAGGTCTAGTAACCGTGTACCAGACATACTTACGCTCCCTCGAGGCTGAATTGAAAGGTACCATTCCTCACTTTATAAAAATGTCCTCATAAACTAATGTGACACAGCTCGCAGTGACTTGTCGGATATAGCGCTAAAATCCATGTGCACATTGCTGACGGAAGTTACCCACTTCAACTTCCGTATCAATCTCATGAGCTGTATAATCGCTAGACTGAGCAAAAAATCATGGGACGCGGTAAGTGCCTTTTCTTGCCCCATTTCCATCTTCTAAGATGAGCCAAATACCTAGTCGTCTGATCTTTGCCTCAAAACCCTCATCCGCGTGTTTAGTGACGACCTCACCGGGGCAGTCTCACTGGAGATCGTAAGGCTAATGAACCGCATGGTCAAGGAGAAGCGGTTTAACGTCCACCCAGAGGTGCTCTCTTGCCTGCTTCACCTACGGCTAAAGACCGAACTGGGTGTCCGCGCTTCAGATTCTGCAGTGGATAAGCCACAAAAAAACCCATCCAGTAGCAAAGCAGCCGCCCGAAGAGCCAAAGGAAAGAGCACAGAGCTACCACATCTTAGCAAGAAAGCGAAGAAAGCTCTCAAAGAAAAGAAGGAAATTGACAAAGAATTCCGTGAAGCAGAAGCTGAGGTCGACAAAGAGGAGCGAGCGGTCACGGTGAGCCTACTTTATCTGGACATTGTCTCTCTTCTAATCAGACCCTTTGTACCAGCAAACTGAGACGCTCAAGCTCCTCTTCGTTCTATATTTTCGAATTATCAAGAATCCACGACCGACCCCTCTTCTTCCAACAGCACTGCATGGTATCTCAAAATTCGCACACCTTGTGAACATCGACTTCTTCAAGGATCTTATGGCTGTCCTGAAAGAATTGATCTCAAGGGATTCTAATGACGACGAGGACAACGACACCATTGATCCCACTGTCACATCTGCTAACAATATACGACATCGTCTCCTATGCATTGTTACAGCCTTTGAGCTTCTATCAGGACAAGGCACGTTTTTGAATTCAATCTTGAAATCCCACGTCTGACTCTTCTCTGTCAATCACAGGAGAAGCCTTAAACATTGATCTGAGCGACTTCATTTCCGCTTTGTATGCGTTGATCCTTCCTCTAAGCCTTATGACAGATGTCGACGCCACACCACCACCTCCGGCTACCGGGAGCAGGCCTGCAAAGACGCATTCGGTGGCGGATATGCTATTCCGTACACTTAACATTGTGTTCTCACCCAGATCGTTGGGCGCTACGGCACCTCCTGGGCGCTCGGCGGCGTTTGCCAAGCGCCTACTCAGCGCATCACTGCACTGGCCGCCAGTAACTGCACTGCGAGCAATCGAATTTGTAGGAGGACTCATAGCGAAAGATCCCAAACTTGAGGCCCTTTTATCATCCAAAGACCGGACCTTCGATGGGATATACCGTCCAGATCTGGACGATCCCCAACTCTCAAATCCGTTTGGGACTTCATTCTGGGAGCTCCATATGTTGCGTCAAAAGCACTGGGACTCAAAAGTTCGGACAGAAGCTGAAAGGATTCTCAACACTATTCGTTCATGAGGGGCGAGAGTTCATATTATACAGGCTATTAAAACTACACTGAATACACATACAAAAACACTAATAAGGCTACTAAGACAGCAATGATATAAAGCGCGACGATCCACATAAATGTTCCAGCTCAACGTACTGAAGAAGGTACGGAGTCATACAACGTGGTTCCCAAGCCAGATGGGGCTGTTTACTAAAATGACATCGACGTAGACATGGCATGTCGCGCATGATTCATTGGTGTTAACGCGGACGAAAGCGAAGGCTGTGTCGCCGTCGGCCGCGTCGATGTGGGGAAGGACGGGACTGGGTAGCCATGATAAGCGGAGGATTGGGTGGGATGGGCGGCCGACGGGACCGACGGTGAGGGTTTTGTCATGTTGGCCCATCGCATCAGTTTGGCAGATGGTATCGGGCCCATGCTGCGATCCAAGTCATATATAAGGTACAGGAGAGTTTCATCGTCGGCAATGATTTCTTGTGTGATCCTGGTGGGGACGGCTGAACAGAAGGAGAATGAGATTATGTGCAAAGAACACACGGGTATAGGTAGACTCACAGGCATCGAGCCACCTACAGCGACTCAGTGTAGACTCCGGTAGGATCGCGTTAACGATCCCCATCTCTATGTTGTCGACATCGAGAGCGCCGACCACCTCTGATGTACACATACTGTTGGTGTATACCCTGGTTATACATTTACCAGATATGTTCCACAATCTAGACAGTGAGACGGTGGCAAAGAACCCTTGCATTGATGTGCCGCGAATGCCATCCTCGGGTGTGATACACAGGCGAATTTGGAGGGTGAGCGCCCTACGTGCAGAGGGTGGAACTGACATCAAGGCATCAAGTTTGATTGCAAGGGGTGGCATGCCGTCTGCCATGAGACATATGGACGTGGCCCGGCTCGGTGACTGTGGGTACGAGGAGTATGCGCCCATACTTGAAACGCGTTCCGGGACCGCTTGAGGTGCAACCACTTTGGAGGTGTGCGCAGGCATAATGTGGCCGTGATAGGCACCGAGAGAATAGTGGGAATTCTGAACGGGCAACTGATCGTGAGAGTGGTGTGCAGCCATGTCAACTGGGTATATTGACATAGAACTCGGCATAGATGTCGTATACAGTGTTGGCGGGGTGTAAGGTGATCTGGACTCTTTGGACGGAGGGGAATGGGAGCCGAGCGCATAGCCACCTGTGTACTGCCCGGGAGACGGAGGGAAATCGCTCTGGAACTCCGGAGGTGAAAAATCGGGTGACGCGGAGTTTGATGAGCTCGTATCTGTCTCATCAAAATCTAAGGAAATCAGAGAGCCATCCTCAAGCTTGATAGGTGTATCCACAGCAGGCTCTTCACCACCAGCGACGAGATAAAACTCTGGACCCAATGAGCGAGGTATAACAGCATGTTGACATAGATCAGACTGACCTGATTCTCCTTTCCACATATTTCTGAGGACCTGGATATGACTTGCGACCTGTTTTTTTGTCCTGTCGATTCCGGCTTTGTGGAGGTAATCTACAAGGAATTGATTTCGCCATCGACTGCGACCCCGGGATTGAGAATAAGTAGCCCAGGGAGAGTCCCAGTACTCGCGTAGACCTGGGAAAGAATCGATGAGTGGAAAAGAGCGCCAATCATCTAGAGGTACAAACCTTTTACAAAGACTTTCTCGATACTTTCTGGCCATACTTCTGTGCCACTACCATCTTTCAAGAGTTTGCGGTGCTTCCGTTGTGGAGTGAGCGAACTTGCGGGAGGTTTTGCATTAGCGGACATGGCGGAGATGGCGAAAGGAAAGAAAAAGACGAGACTTGGGGGCTTATATACATGGCCCGGAACTATATGGTCGGACGAAAAAACACCACAGCGATGAGCCATGCGATGCGATCGTGAGATCCGAGATCCGGGACGAATTAGGAAGGTGAGGACCATTGGGCGGGAGACTGTTGTCATTAGATCTGCGACGATAACAACAAGACTCGCGGGCGTTGGATGTTCAGCAAGGTCTAAACCAAATTTGCAATGACAGCAAACCCTTCCTCCTCCCACCAAAATGCAGCTCATTCGTCTCCCACTTTCCTCGACTCAGACCACACCCTTTGTACTTACCAAATCGAGCAATTGACTCGAGGGGAACAATGCAGGCGGCGCAGACTGACGGCCGATCTTATTGTCGCAAGATCTGACGGAAACAGATTGGGGGTCCTCCCAATTTGGCAACTAAGACCCCGATAATACCTGATAGCGGAAATTGTCCAAATGGGGAACCGTGAGAAGTCTTATTCCTCTCTGCTTATCTAAACACTCTTGACCATGTCCTCTGCCCAATCCCTGACCCAGAAATGGCTGCGCCACAACGTACAGCCCTACCCACATCCAGACCGCGTATACACAGATATTGACAATCTTCTCATACGTTTTCCTACTCTACGTCCAAAGTCAGATATATACAGTTCTGTTCCCCTACCTTCCTTCAACTTTCATCGCTAGTCTGACTTTTGAACCACACAGCGTTCGACGATGGCCGCACTCAGTTGCTCCTCTGTGTTCATGGCCTACTTCCTATATCCTTTCGTGGCACATCTTACAACATTCCTGTTGCCGTCTGGCTAACAAGAGAGTACCCAAATCAACCACCTATCGCATATGTAGTTCCCACCAACGATATGCTTGTCAAAGCAGGCAAGTATGTCGATGTTAGCGGAAGGTGCAACATTGAGTACACGCAGCATTGGGAACGCAAGAGTGAGGTGCGTCTCTGCTGCTGCTGCTTTCTAGCCCCTCACTGATCAACACTTCTAAAGAGCTGCAATCTGTCTGCTCTGTTAGAGGCAATGCAGGATCAGTTTTCGAGAGAGCCCCCCGTTTATGCAAAACCTCCTGATGCTACCAATGCTGCCATGTCGCCGCCCATTCATGCCAGCGATCCCCGCAGTAGACCTCCTCCTCCCTTACCATCACTGCATCCAGCGTCACCCCCGACGTCATCGATCTCCCTCGATCGCCCTGCAATACCCCAAAAACCTGCAGCAGCAGCAGTCTATTCAACTTCTAGTACTCAGTCTCAAGCGGTTACTTCTCCCATACCCGTATGTCCGCCTCTCCACCCACACATTGATCACATGCTTACGGTCATTGTCACAGGGAAATTCTAGCCCCCATAGAGTCATTCCAGGTCGTCCTCCACCTCCTTCGCAATCGGAGACTCTGCCACCCCAGTATCGACGCGTCTACGCAGGACCAGCAACACCTCCAAGTTATGCAAAACCTGAAGGCGTAGATGGCCCTGTGTACTATGCATCGCAGCACAATCTTCAGTCTATTGTGCAAACAATAAACCCACAGAGTCCGCCTCCGCCTCCTCCTCTGCCACCTCCACCCCCTGTAGTCGCTCCAGCGCCTTTATCCTATTCTGCACATCAGCCCCATATACAGCAAGCTCCTCCTCCGGAGCATCCGGTTGTCCAACCGGTTCGGGCGCCCATCGTTAACCTCCTTGATGAGGATTCTCCGGATACACTCCCCAACGTCACACCGGCCTTCGCACCGCCTCCGCCGCGTCCACCGAACCCGGAACTACTCCGTCTACACGAACAAGTCCATCATAAGCTCGTATCGGAGCTAGCCTCCCTATCTCAGGCACTGGCTCTTGACGCGGAACGCCTACGCGCTCACCAGACGGATCTCCTGGCCGGTGAGCCAGCTATCCGGGATGAGATGGCGCGTCTAGAGGCTGTGCGGGACGTGTGCCGGAGCGTTGCTGGTAGGTTTAAGGGTAGCGTCCGGCAGGCAGAGGTAAACATAGCGGAACTACGACGTAAAGGGGACCCTGAAGTGGATGAACTTATCTGTTCCACCACTATCGTACACAATCAGTGAGTGCCTTTTTCTGTTATTTGCTCTCACGCACCGTCTCACACCAAATATCCGTTTAGGCTCATATCCCTGGTTGCAGAAGACAACGCCATTGAAGATACCATCTATCATCTACACCGGGCGCTCAACTCCGGACGTATCGATCTTGAGAGGTTTTTGAGAGCAAGTGCCGATCTTTCAATTTGCCGGTCACATGCTAATTTTATATGATAGAGCACGCGCCTTCTGGCTGAGGAACAGTTTATGAAGCGAGCTCTGATCGAGAGGATTCAGGAAGGAATGCCGATGGGCATGTCAATGAGTTCTAATTGGTCTTGAGGTACTTTAGGGTACTTTGTGTATGTAGTCACGGGCAAGCCATACTGTCGACGGGTATGGACCAGGAACGAACATCTATTAATTAATTCAGTTTACCCCTGAGCTCCAACCTCGAAACCATAATCTCCTTATTCGTCGAAGTTCCTCGTGTGCACGCTGGTGGACGTCCGCCGTGTCTTTTTGTTAATTTTACCCTGGACTGCGGAATATTTATATGTATACTACATATGTATCCACAACACACATGGTTTTCGGGGGTTACGGGCAACCAACCACGGGGTGTATACAGGATTTGACCGGTAGTTTGGACGCCGAATTTGACTTTTTGACCATTCCACTTGGTTGCATTGTCTTACGACCAATTTTTTGTGTAGGATTGTTGGAATGTACCTTTGGCCTCTGTATGATATATAGAGAAATAGCCTTGAATTACTGAAATGGCAGGCAGATTCGTAGTGTACAGTTTACCAGCATTTGCTGGAAGGCTCTGATCACCCTAATTGCGAGCGCTTTCGAAGGACGTAGAATTACTCTATGATTATGAGAGAGGATATGACCCTTCGATGTATAGACATATAACGGTATGCGTTGTAGGAAGAGAGATGGAGCGTGGAACGTTTCATTCGACGAGGAAAAGTGCTTGAAGTACTGGTGGTGTATAAAATCCCGGTCAAATCCTTTACTCTCATCATGTCAAGACCAAGGATACATGGATCATGGATCGGAACGTTATATACGAGGTAGATGACGCGTATGTATACATTAGGTCAACTCAAATATAGCGTTGGCGTATAACATGCATGGCTGATAGAATAGTACATATTGTCTCTCGCGCTGACGAAAAATGTAGCAAAATGACCAAGCCAGTACGGCGTACGTAACACGCAGGTGCTTCAAGTGTCGCCACTAGTAGGTTCAGCTTCCAGGACAACCACCCTGCGACCTGCAGCGCTTCCGACCCATCGCCAGACCCTCATTTCATCTCCACCCTGAATCTCTTGAAGATTTGCTCTAACATTCGCATTCCCTTCTACAACACGCTCTACTTGATCCCAAAGACGACGCCTGGACGCAACGGAGTGTTCATCCTGGAGTATTGAATCGCGAAGTTGAAGCGACGAGAGATAGGGCTGAGGGACTGTGACGGGATCTGTGTGATGGGCAAGTTCTTGGTGGCGTAAGGTATTGAGCGCGATCTGCACCAAATTCGCGACGCGTTTGTTCTCAACACGTTTCTGGGAGTTACGGACGCGTCCGTATAGCAAGCTGAGGATGACAACAAGGGCACCTGAGCAGATAAAGGATATAAGGATGCGGTGAAAGTGGAAGATGATGAGTCATACCACAGACAGTGGTCCACCATTCAGCCCAAATTTCTCTAGACTTGATGACAATAACGCAGTTCCATGAGAAAGTCGGTATCGTGTGCGCCACGTAACGATAATTTCTGAGGGTGGTGAGCAAAACATGGCGAAAATATTGAAAGATGCTTACTCGCGATCCTCCCCTATGACGATTCCACCCCATTGGGTCAACTGTTGAATGGCTTCATTGAATGTTTCATCGAAATTTCGTATATCAGGCTGAAGCATGGTCAACTTTTGAATAATAGAATATCCAATATTACACTTACGCGAGCTGTCTTCGATATCTGCCTGAGGTGTTCCAATTCCAGACCCCATCGTTTGGCTTCTCCGCCGTCAACTTCTTCAACAATTTCCTTCAACGCTTTGCCGTTAGCACATATGCGATCTCCCCTTTCTTTACCAACAATATTTTCCACAGTTTTTCCAAGGCTGCCAATATTCCTTTTTCTTTTAGGGTCCTCGACACAACGTGGAGGTAAAGCAATACTGCCAAAGCCTGGCAAGCCGTCCAGGAGCCTAATGAATTTCCAAAACACGTCAACTGGGGGTGAAGAGAGGGATACAGCTGTGTTGCGTGGCGAGGGCGAAGGTGGGAGAAAGAATAGCAAAGGGTGTGATCGCAAAAGGAAACCACGGTCACAAATAGCACTGGTTCCAGTACACTTGGCATGATCTGGACAAGGCGTACAACTATCCGGAGGTCCCCATGGAATGAAACGGAGCGACGGGCAAGACTTGGCTGGTTCCCCGGCAGCAGAAGAAGTGCTGTTGCATGTTTCCGCAAAGAGCCGTTCTGTACGCAAGCGGTCCAAAACATCGTTGGTCAGACTTCCAGCATTGCAGTATCCAATTGAGGCGGACTCCTGTCTGTCAGAGTACATAAAGGTGCCTCCTGCTACCAGCAGCAATGCTACTACAACCCAGAATGATTTTCTGCCCTTGAGGCCGACTGTGTAGTGCTCTTCTGGAGCCAAATCATCTTCGTTGAACTCTGACTCAACAAAATCGACCTCTGCTTCATCGTCAGAGCTCTTCTCTTCTAAAAGGGCCTGCGATTCAGATCCAACCTCCTCGAGATACTCTGGCCGTTTATGGTTGGGAGAATCTGCTCCAATGATGTCAAGTTCATCACCACTTTCTTCAAGTTGCGGTTTGGATACCGGGGTGCGAAGTTTTGAAGGGGTGAAGCTCGAAAAGTGAGCCTGGCTCAACCGTAGCTGGTCCACGGGCGGGATCGACGGCAAATAGGGTTCAAATGTGGACTGAGGTGGCGATAATGGAGAAAATCGCTTGTCGTCGGGGGAGTGAGGTAATCTGGGAGGAGACGACAACAGCATTTGCGGGGGAGCAGAAGAAGATTTGCGCGACTTATGCGGTCCTGGTGCGCCCTTTCTTGTGGTCTTCTGCCGTACTGGCGATGGCCGAGCGGGCGATGAGGATTCAGCTCCAGATTGAAAGATGTTATTATCTTCCCAACCACTGTCGTCCGCCGCCTGGGATGTTCTTGAGAGGGTGTCAAAGGTAAGAGTAGTCAAATAAATGCACACACCGTATGAGAAACGCGTCGTCCGTGAGCGCCAGCTGTTTCCGCCTGTATTGCGAGAATCTCGTAAGGATTTGTCAAACGAACATGTACGGGAATCTCACTGTTTTCCTGCTCCGGCCAACTTTCTTCACGGGAAGATCTTCGTCTTCAGCCTCGCTCTCTTCAATAAGAGCTGGCTGGGCATAGGTAGTCTTGCGTGATGGACCGCCAAGGGTGGGCTGAGCGGATGATCGTCGACGTTTGGGCTATAAAACCTGAGCATGCGCTAATCATGGCATATACGTCGAAAGGCATTTACCTGCAAGGGACGAGGAGCAGGCGCTTCCTTGATCTCGTCTTCGAGGGGTACATGAGAAAGTCGCCGAGAAGCCCTCCGGGTTACGTTTTCCTTCAGTAGATTACAGTCACACAAAGAGCCATTTATGATGGTAATGAGGACTCTACCTTACGCAAAGGTTGGCCAGTGGCTCCATCCACTATCCCATCGTCACTGGCAATGCTATTCTCCTTCTTAACGCGTTCCTTTTTCAAATTCGCAGCTTTAGCTTTGATTTCTTCATTGAAGATAACGGCAAGTTTAGGCTTGGAGTATGGAGTAGGATATCTGATATTGTGATATCCAAGAACACCAAGTAGTTGAGATACCGTAAGTGAAGCTGGGTCGAAGGTTGGCTCGAGATATTCACCGAGCGCAATAACCTGCGCGGAAGTCAAACGTGACATGTGAGGTTAAGAGAATGGGTCCAGTGTGGCAGGCGGCAGAGCTTTCAGGGGTCCGTCTCAAAGAGAGGAGTCAAAAGGCCTTAGGGTGTGCGTGTTGAACACGAGACGCGCACGTGTCGTTGATTGGAATATAACAATATTATAACAACAGACAACAAAGATCACCTCAATTATTTTTTTTCACGACTCCAGTAGTAATACCCCATCCTTCTACTACGTAAATCCATCGAACACGTAACGCAAACGAACGCATTAGTATTTCGGGCGGCTTAGCCCTGATGTGCCAAACCATTTCCCTTTGACCTGCATGCGATGTCAGTGGGGGAGCGCTGAAAGTTCAGGATGCATCACTTGCCATCAGGTTCCAGTACGCTGCAGGTAACAGGTCCTAGATACAAGCAAGTTAGTCGAAAAAAAAAACGGTCGGAAACGACAAATACTTGCCTTTTTCAAGTGATAAAAAAGTCTGTATAATTATGAACGTCAGCACAGAAAATGGACATCATTCATACAAATGGGCTGACCTGTGACTCTTTGCTTGATTAAACAAGTTGGAAAATGACTCTTTGGGCTCCAAACCATACTTGAATTCGGCCAACATCAACTCTCCATAACCGGTAAGCAACTAGACTGGGTCAGCAATCATGCTCAAAGAGACAATAGAGGATCATACTGGGCAGCTTGTGTAGCCATCATATTCCGCACCGCTCACTTTACCCGTCTCCATGACTGAGAACAAGTTCTCGGTAAGAACAGGCGCCTGAGACGTGATGGCAGCTGCGGTCTTCGACGTAGGAAGTGATGAACAATCGCCCAAAGCAAAAATATTGCCATATTCAGGATTGTTATGCCGCAAAGTCGATTTGTCGACGTCCACCCAGCCAGCGCCGTCGGCAATTGGAGATCCCTTGAACAGATCAAGGGGGCCCATTGGGGGTGTAACATGTAACAAAGTATAGTCGACATCGACCACGGTCCCATCAGCTTTCTTGAACGTAGCCCGATGGTTAGCGGAGTCAACGGCCACAAGGTTGTGTTGGAAGTTACCCCCGACACCTCGTTCGACCCGAAGGGCATCGAGCGCGTCCGAGTATTTCTTGACACTGAACATGGTCGGCATGCCTGTGTAGAAATCAATTTTGATTTTTTCACCCCGTTTTGTCCGACGGTAGCGATCCCAAGCCATCCACATAATTTTTTGGGGTGCTGAGAACCAATTCTTTGTTCAAAAGCAAACCCATGAAAATAAGTCATGTAGGCTTACCACCGGCGCATTTTATAATCCCAGCAGGTTGCGTGAAGATTGCTTGACCAGACCGAAGGCCTTCAACATCGTCCCAAACTTTGTCGCAAGTGTCATAAGAGTAGATGGACGAGACTCCCGAATTGGGGTCCCCAAGAGCCTTGGAGAGGCCTTTGATGCTGTCCCAGTTAATCTGCAGGCCAGTGGCAACTACGAGCGTGTCGTAAGACAGATCTCTTCCTGTGACGGTCGTCACAGTGGACGTCTTCGGGGAAAACGATTTAATGTTTTCTGGAATGTATGAAATGTGCTTAGGGACCAGTGGCGCAAGGGGAGCCCGGAAATCGGTCTTCGGTCGGAGTCCGGAGCCAACAAGAGTCCTGAATGAAAGCGTTATGTGTGCTCCTTATAAGGAGTAGGTTGAGAAATTACCATCCAGGCTAAATTTTCAAAAGAGATGAGATGTTGTCCTTGTGTCGTAAATTTAGGACAGTCACCTGATAATAATGGTAGTCTGCTCCATCTGCAATTGCAACGTCGCCCACATCAAGAGGAGTTCCAGATGCTGCGAAGCGGTCGTAAATCTGTTGTGCGACGGATAAGCCACCGCTCCCTGTCGAGATGTGCACATTTCAGCCAAAATCATCAAGTAACGGCTGGGAACGGACGTACCTCCACCTACGACGAGAACCTTATACTTGCTCTTTTCAGTAGCAGTAGTCAGAGAACGGGAGAATTGGCCATATGTGCAAGACTGGAGGGTCAACAGCCCACTTCGCGAGACACTTAACATGAGGAGATGAGGATTTTCAGGCCAGTGTGACAAATCTGTTCAACCAAAGAAAGATGGTTCAAGGCACAGTTAGATCTCCGAATTCCGACCATGATATCCTTCTGAGGCTGGCAGCTGGAAGCAGCTGGACCACAAGGGCTCCGTGATTCGCTTAGTTGTTCTCTTGTTGTCATAACTATAACTGCCAGACTGGATCTGTGACTGTCTTTACACTGAACATTCTCTAATGTTACCTAGTACTCCTCGTCAAGGGCCTAGGGGGCTTCCCACCAACCCACGCCCACGCTCTCGTTCTGGAATGCAGTCAAGGGACGAGGCTCCTGCCCATACCACAGAGTACTATCGCAATGAGACCCGGTCACAGTTGTCATCCCGCCCTGGAAGACGCTCAGATCGGCCTCTCACCCCGCCTCCGAGTCTTCCTGAGTCTCGTCGTCTACCTCGCAATGCCGACCCACAGCTTCCACAGCGCTCAACCCATACTTCCGACGATTCTGCATCATCAACCACATCCTCCCTGCTTGATCGGCTGAAACTTGGTGGCAGCTATGCGTCTTCACGCACAAGCCTGGAGGAGGATCAAAAGAGCTCGTACTCAACATTACGAACTGAAACCACAAAATCTCTGCGTCGACGGCCTCTTTCCGAAGATAAGCTGGAGCAAGGTAAGCACAAGTCCTCTTTTGCGCCGCTCTCTATCTAATAGTGTTCACATCAGATTCTGAAGTGACCTCCGGAGTAGGAGATGCTCTTTGGAACCGCGTAGCCACTGTGGCCAGCGACCTTACTGTGAGCGTCAGTAAAGCTTGGGCTGCTAATATCACAACCTTTGCGGGTGAAGGTAAATAAATATCGATGCTATGCTTTCTGCTCCACGCGTGTTAAGGGTCTGTGTAGAAACACCGCCTGGTCAGGAATCGCGCCTCACTCGCGCCATGAAAGCCTATCATCTCGAAAAGGCGCGCAGTCCCACTGATCTCCCTCCTTGGCTTTTCAACGAACGCGATCGTCGACTACCAGCCAGCTATGATACACCGAACGGCGACATCGATTACAGCCCTCAGCGCCCCCGGTCCGTCAATGAGATACCTAAATCCCGCGGCCTCCGTGATATCTACGATGCTCACCGACCAGAATCTCCCGTCTCCCGCCCGCCTCAGCGACTACCCCAGACCAATGACCTCCCTCCTTCCAAAGCAACCGATAGGCTCAAAGCATTACGAGATGCTAAACGTACTGCGACCTCTAATGCCTTTCGACCTCCTTCAACGAAAGAAACACCAAATTTTGACCCGAATCCTGACCGCGCTGGGTATACGGCCCCAATAACGATCGCCCAGCGACCACGAGTGGGACTACCACCTGGTCCTCGACGGGCCTGACAGGTCTTGACCGATCAGTGATGTGTTAGAAGATGGCAGATGGATAAACCACAGCTTAAATCGGTGTTGTATCATATATACGATGTATAAATTAGTCGTGCATGCTTTGCTTGGAAACACACTATAAGACGGTGTATAATTTTGTCGTCCATGCTTTACTTGGAAACATGCTATAAGACGAGGTGTACATTTTTATCTTGGTAGTGAGGGCGATGATCAATGATTCGTCTGTATATATATACACATGCAACATATATAACTTTGGATGGGATTTCAAGTTGATAAACACCGTAAACAGCAACGGAGGTTGCTGTTGTCGCCTGTCACCTGTCCGGCATGGCCGATTATTGAACTCACTCGCAAACAGCGTCTGTAAGATGTATGTTTTGGGAGACCTGTGGCCAGGTCTCGATTTGAAGGTGATAGCCGTATCAATATAGCGATTAATCGCTGCGCAACACCTGTGAAGTGCCCTAAAAGCATTCAAGGTTCGGGGCAAATATCGATCACCGTGATCATCTTGGTCTCTCCCTCATCACCGTTACCATGGGTTTTGATCTCCGCATAGGCCTTAAATGCCCTTGATCATCTTTCGCCATCCACCCCTTCGTCCGTTTCTCTTCTCTTTCCTTCGTTCTTTCGTTTCGTTTCGTTCTTTCTCTCTCTCATTTGCGTCGAGTTGATCCTCGCTAGCCCAACTTCGTTCGAGGTAGGCACCACAGATCCAACTTCCTTATCTTACACAACGTAATTGACACATACACAGATCACTCACCACCCTCTTTGAAAGAGCATTTCAGCAAGTCCTCCTGGGAGGTTCATTAGTTTTTGTCCAACGACATCCACGCCTCTACGGTTTTACCCCTTTATAATCTAAGAAATGGTCTTCGTCACCCCTTTCCTCGGTGTTGCTGCCCTTCTCTCCGGTCTGGCTTCTGCTCTCCCTCGCCCAATGCCTCAGGACAGTGCCGTTGGTGATGAAGTCGGTGTTTCTGCTCCCAATGGAGTTGTTCTCACGAACACGGTCGAGCTTGCCTCGTGAGTTTATAGTCTGTATTTTTCTACCCACACATATACTGAGGACGAATGCCAGCCAATTAGCCAGTTCCACTGGTTCCACTAGTGCCGCAGCTGCAACGACAACTGATTCGTCTAACTATGGTGCCTCCGCAGCTTATGGCTCTGCGTACGGCTCCGGTTCGTACGGCTCTGGATCTTATGGCTCTGCTTCTGACAACACCGTCGAATCCGTCGCATCGTCAACCTACTCGGCTGCCTCGTCCTACTCTACTCCCACGTATGGCTCTGGAAATTCCAACTGGGGAGGATCCGGTTATGATGACTGTGTTTCTCGTAAGAACAACAATCGTTTTCAGTTTTCTTTCACGTTCCCTAACGACGGTACTCTTCGCAGAATGCCTGGCTCAATTCGGTACCTCTGGGTCTTCGTACACCCCGACTTCCACCAGCCAGAGTGAGGGAAGCACTGGTACCGGCGCCACACACACCGTCATTGTTGCGCCCAGCCAAGGTGTTTTGCGTTATGTCCCATTCGCTGTGAATGCATCCGTCGGTGACACCGTCAAATTCATGTGGGGCGCCAACACACATACTGTCACCAAGTCATCTGCTCTCCTCCCTTGCAACAAATCCAGCGACGCTCTGTTCGCCTCAGGTAGCCATGACAAGGGCTTTACATGTGCGGCATCTGCTTGTTCACCTTCTAGTGCATAAATTGACTGCTTTACAGTCACTCAGGTTGTAAATGACACAAACCCCGTTTACTTCTACTGCGCCACACCTGGTCACTGCCAGAAGGGAATGTTCGGTATCATGTATGCAGTCCCTCCAGTTTTCTCCTGCTTTATTTAATTCTGCTGCGTTAGAAACCCCCCTAGCGCATTTGGATCCGTATCGTCTGTGTCTGGCTCAATGCAGAGTCTTGCTGCCAGCGTAAGAGCCTTTATCTAATGTCTGGCTTCCAGGCTAACGTTTGCCTCTAGAATCCTGATGTTGCTGCGTATTCTTCTTACACCTCCAAGCAAACGTCGCAGAGCCTTGCTGCGTCCAAGTGGGGAGGCAACATTGACCTCGCTGCTCTTCCCGACTGGGCACATGCTGTTGCCGCTGAGAACGTGCTCTACACTCGTAACTTCCTTGCTTCCAATGCGGAGGTTCTTAAGGATGATGGCACAGTCGATCTCGGTGCTTCTGCCACTCCTCTCATGATTCCTCAAGATGTAGGAGCGGCTCTCAACAACGCCGCCGCTTCATCTGCACCATCTGCATCTTCGGTGGAGACTTCCGCTGCTGCTAGTGAGACTGCTGCGCCCACCGGCCAACCTGAAGCTCAGCTTTATGGCAATGGAGCAAGCTCATTGGCGTCACCCAAAGCCTTCGTCGCCCTCTTCGTCGCTGTGGCAACCTTCCTGGCACTTTAAGGAACTCGATTGGAGTAATCGGGGGTCCAGGAATCTGGTTTGACGACGATGAAAAGCGCACAACATAATGGCGGCAACATTGGACACCTTAGAATATCATCATATACCGTGGATCGTTTACTTGCATGCATGTTGGACTCTACTGCCCTTGATTTTGCTGGGTTTTTACTTTAATACTTTGTACCCGAGCATCCACATTCTCTTTGCCACTTTATTAGTCGCCGAATGTAACCCAGGTTTGACACCCCGAGACATTTCGATTCAACATGTGTCAAGTAGTGACGGTTTGATGGACGTTCTGCGGTCAGAAGCCAAAGATGTCATCAATTTCATCCTTGGGCTTTTTTTGCCTTCCCTTTTTCCGTTCACGTCTCGGACGCTCTACCTTCACTGGCTGATCGGCAGACGTGACAGTCTCGGTGACTTTGCGTTGGACAACTGTGCGTATTGGGGCTGAGAAAGAAGATGAGGTCATTGTAAACTGTGTACATGATTGGGGACTGTCGCCTACCGTCGGTGACCATATCTTGCGGAGTAGCCTGTTCACGAGGTAAAGAAGCTGAACATACGGAGCAGTCCGCCGTGTCGTCAGTGGGTTCTGGCCTAGAAGGCGAGGCTGAAGAAGTCGTAACTCCCTGGTAGCATATGTGACTGCGTCGAGTTTTGGGAAACAGCATATACATACAAGTAGTACATTGTTGAGGTCCTTCGCAATATCCAAGATGAATTGGATATTCTCAAAAAGTGCTTGACAGACAGCTTTGATTCGTGAAAAGACGGCGACAAGTGCAAGAGTTAATTGAAGAAAGGCTCCAGATTGCATTGCAAGAGTCAAAGATCTGTAAAGAAATGTTTAGAATGATGTTCCATGTGTCCTTGTTACAAATACCTATAGCCAGCCAATAATTTCTCTTGCATCTACATTGGTTCAAAAAAAAAAAAAGAAGGTGCTGATCGTAATCCCTTCACCTTCAACAACAACGCGGAACCTGCGGATAGTCGTTGCGACACTAAGGTGACAGAGGCCGTGTTAGGATAATGTGTCCAGGAACCCTTGATTGCCTTCAAACTTGCGATACGACTGAGTGAGAGTATCGAACGATGTGAAAAGTACCCACTTGCTCGGTGGACTTCCAGCACCGAAGAAAGAACTTCGTAACATGTCCACGTCCTGCTCCATTCGCATCTCGTTCAGACGTCGGCAGAAACGTCTGGTCTCTACGACGCGTCTCCAAAAGAGAGATAATCTATGTTGGTTCTTGCCTTTGTAGTACAATCTCTCCAAAAGTCTATGTTCGTCCTCAAACGCGCCAAAAGCCGTATGTAGCCGTCGTGAAACATTCTTCAGATTTTTTAGGAGAAGATCGATAGCAGCATGCTGAGAAACCTCCAGAAGACTTCTCGCCAATGAGGAAAGATAGAGAGGCTTCAGGTCCCGCTTCAACATGAATAATGTTATTTGAATATGTTGACCGTTCGTCAAGTGGCTCTATCAAGGTTTGCGTGCTTTGTCATTATCACACTATAACCTCCTTCACGTATACCCCTCCTCAAAAAGAGTTGATCGCAAATGGCACAGCCAGGACAGGACGCAAAGTTCTTTCAGAGAGGGAAGATAGAGGTTAGTTGTATTACTCAATCTCTGGTGTCCTCCTGGTCTCAAATCTCGACCATCACAGGAACTTCGCGCTGAACTTCAAGCTGCAGAGACTAAGGACAAGAAGTTCTTGAAGCGAAAGACAGCACTCAAGAAGATTGTCGCGAATATCACGATGGGCAATGATAGTTGGTACACTTTCTCTCCCTACGCGGAAGACCGAGTGATCGTTGATATAACTCTGTCTTGAGTGTCATCCTTATTTACCGACGTGGCTCAGTGCCTGGGTACCCCACTGCTGGAGATTAAGAAGAGTGAGCGCCTTCGGCTAGAGCTGCAGGATTCTGTCAACTGATAGTTTCCAGTGGTGTACTTATTCCTTGTCAGTTATGGTAGATCAAGACCAGACCAGATACACATAGTCATCCCGAATTTCCTGACGGTGAGAATGCATACAATCTTGACTTTTTATATCGTCACTTATATGACTTTAGGACTGCAGCGATCGTAACCCTCTAATTCGTGCTCTTGCAATTCGCACCATGTCGTATATTCCGATCCCCGTGGTCACAGACTCATTGACCGAACCTCTTCGGCACTGTCTCAAGGATCGTGATCCGTATGTTCGCAAAACAGCTGCTATCTGTGTAGCTAAACTGTATACGGCCGATCCACGAAGAGCTGAAAAGGGTGGATTCGTCGAGATGCTTCGGGACCTCATGTTAGATGGGAACGCCACTGTGGTGGCAAATGCTGTTGCTGCTCTATCGGAAATTGGTGACAGGCATGACGGGGTTATCTTCAAGCTAAACCTTGCTACGGCAAATAAGCTTCTTGCGGCACTTGGCGAGAGCTCTGAGTACGTGTTTATATTCTCATACTGGCTACCTTGCTGATGATCGTCGTTAGATGGGGGCAGATATATATATTGGATACGCTGCTGCGTTACGTACCGGAGAGACATGCCGATGCAGAACTCATGGCGGAAAGGATCATCGTTCAACTTCAACACGCGAATTCTGCTGTTGTCTTGACCACTATCAAAGCACTGCTGTACCTCATGAACTACATGGAGAACAAAAAGCTCATTGACTATTGCTGTAAGAAAATGGGGCCACCTCTCGGTCAGTGACTTGACATCTCAACTGGCGAAGTTTACTAAACCGATCGCTACAGTGACCCTTCTATCTTCCGGCCCCGAAGTTCAATATGTTGCTTTGCGAAATATCCTTCTTATCATTCAACGTCGGCCTGCCGTTCTTAAAAACGACGTCAAGGTTTTCTTTTGCAAGTATAACGACCCAATCTACGTCAAGCTTGCCAAACTGGAAATTATGTATCGTCTTGCGCGGGCAGAGAACGCCACCGAGGTGTTGGCTGAATTGCAAGAGTATGTCCTCCTTTCTGTCTTAGGCTAAGTTATAGAATTCACTGTGACGAGAATAGGTACGCATCCGAAGTTGATGTCGACTTTGTCCGGAAAGCGGTTCGCTCCATTGGTCGTCTGGCCATCAAAGTGGAAGCAGGTGCAGACAATTGCATCCAGGCTTTGCTCAGTCTCGTCGACACAAAGGTCTCCTACGTCGTTCAGGAGGCAGTAATTGTCATCAAAGACATCTTCAGGCGCTATCCTGGCAAATACGAAGGCATAATTCCCAAACTCTGCGAGAATCTCGACCTCTTAGATGAACCTGAGTCGAAGGCCGCGATGGTGTGGATACTAGGACAATTTTCGGACAGAATCGACAATGCCGATGAACTTCTTGACGATCTACTATACACTTTCCTAGACGAAAGTGTCGAGGTATATACCGCGCTCCAGGTTTATATGTGGATGTTTGATCTTTCTTTATAGGTGCAACTTGCTCTCTTGACAGCGGCGGTGAAGCTCTTCATCTACAAGTCAAAGTTGGACTCAACGAAGACCCTTGTGCACAAAGTCCTCAAGTGGGCTACCGAAAATGTTGATAATCCGGATCTACGCGACAGGGGATTCATGTACTGGCGAATGCTGGCAGTCAATCCAACTGTCGCAGGATCAATTGTTCTTGCGGAGAAGCCTGCTATTACCACCGATTCTGACCGTATGGACAGAGGGGCTTTGGATCAACTTCTTCTACACACTGGTACGCTGGGAAGCATCTATCACAAAAATCCCGAAGTCAGCATTCCATTCTACGTGTTCCTCAAAATCTTTGATGACAATTTGCCTAGACTTTTATTCGCAACGCAGCTGGAAAGGCACTAGTAGACAGCCCCGCACTCAACCCTCATTCTCGCGCTGCCATTGTCCCTCTCCCTCGCCCACAATTGCCACCAGCTTCAATCAACATCCCGGGACCAGGACCATCAGAGCCAAATAACAACTCTGGCCCCGAGAATGCAGACCCTGTAACTAAACCAGCCCCACCGATACCATCCTCCCCCATCGTCTCCAAAGTCACCACTGCATCTTCTGATGACGAAGACGATGAAGACGACGGGCCACCTGTCGGTGGTGATCCATACTCTAATTTGGATGGCGCCTTTGGAAATTACTTGCAGGACGAACCGCGTCCTATGGGAGCAGGAAATCAACAGGCACGCGGGCATGCAGATCTCGATGATTTGTTGTTTTAGTTGTATTGCGTATCTTTGAGGAGGGATGTACACTTGTCACTGTTGTCAACTCGAGAGTATGTTTTGTACTTTATGAGAAATTTTCAGAAGAGCAGTTTGTGGTCGCAAAGAGTTATAGTGCTGCGAACGAGCCAGATTAGAATTGGCTAGTGATACAAGAGGAAGTGGACGAACCTCGCCAAGACCGTACATCTTGCGATGGTAGCTGATGCGGACAATTCGTTTCTCGTCTTCGCCACGCGAACCCTCAGGCTCGTGGGTGACAATAGAGGGACGACCGCCTTGAATGACATGTATGGGTACATTATACGCTCGACTCAGTGCCAGAATTTCGGGTTCGCCACCCCATTCAGCAGTATCGCGGATGGTAGCGCAATACCGCTCAAACCCCTTCGGTGTCATTAATCCTGAATCGGACAGTTCACCATCGGCAGAGGGCTCAAGAAACGGCAGAAAATCATCTGGGTGGGAGAAGATGTACGAGGAAGCAGCATGCCGGACAATGGCATAGTTAGCCTGGGAGGATGGAAGAATACCGAGAAGTGCAAGCTGGTCGGCGACAGCAGAATAAAGGCAGTGGCCATCGGGGTTGACCTTGATGACGGTCAAGGTAAAGATATGGGGGCCAGGAATCGAACTCACCTCGTGTATGTGTAGCAGCTGTATCTGGCAGACTTTGTCGATATCCCCGCGTTCATCCTCTGCTTCCCTCAATAACCTGGCTTCTGCCTCGGGATCAGGAGCGGACTGTGACTGTTCCAGAGCGGCGACCTTTCGAGCCTAAAAGATCACAATTTAGCCTGAGGAAACCAATGGGAAGACATTGCTCACCACACACCTGGCGCGCTTTGAATCGACTTCTGGCGTCCTGTCTTGAAGAGACAGCCACTCTCTCCGCCTCTTTAGCCTGAATCTCTTTGATCACAACAGCAGATTCAGCTTGTACAGTCTTATCTCTAGAGTCAAGCTGAGCAAACAGATCATCCATAAGATCGTCATCCACAGGAAAAGTCGGCGCATCTTGCGGTGGGGGCATCGCCTTTTTCAGCTTGTTCCTCTTTGAACTACCCATTAGGATGAACGGTTGATGTCAGTGAGGAGGATATGAAGAATTGCACAGCCACCGATCGTAGCTTGTTATCATCGAATTGTTATCATCTTCAAGTTGAACTCACCCCCCCCCCCTATTCACCAGAAGACGACATCGACATATTCGTCCTTCAAATACGCCACCAGAACTTTTCTTCCCTGCCTGAAAATTATGGGTGACCCAAACCTACCTGATCTCACAGCCTTGGGACAGCGCTTGTCTGCACTCCTCGAAGATCTGCACACATCTGACTCTTTGGAATCGTGGAAACAAACCGAAACTACCTCCCAGGCATTGGCAAATGGCTTGCGTACAAGGAGTGATGCAGGCGAGTAGGAGTTCTTGAGTGCCTCATTTTCCAGTCTGACCAATATCGTTCTAGTCGACAACCACTCGAGCCTTGGAGCTACGGCGTTGCCACGAACTTTGGCTTCTTTGCTGAACCTAGCGCTCCATGGACTATCGATTCCTCCTGATGAATATACGGCTGTGGTTTTTGAGCTCCTCAGGGTGGCAGCCAATCTCGTTATGGATCATGGTATGCACATGCATGATTCGACGTTATGGTCAGATAATCTCAATGGAATGTCGATTCTCTCTAGATGACAATCGTGGTCGTCTTCTCGAAGCTGGCCTTCCACAAGCCATCGTCTCCCTCCTTGAAGGATACGCAGAACGCGCCCCGCCGCCGCCACACACTCGACCCATTGATCTCTCCATCCCACATCTCAAGGTTATAAAGACTTCCATTGGTGCACTCTTGAATGCCAGTGTCGGATACGGTGAGAGGGTTCAGTGCAGTCAATCGCTTTATGCTTAGACCATCAAGATGCTGTGCAATTTCGTCTGATATCCCTCGAGGCCCCTTTGACAATATTGAAGTTGTCAACCGCGATATATCCAACTGGGTACTGGGCTGATATCTCAGCAGGTGCCGCTGACTCAGTCGTCGGTGACGAGGATGAATGGGCATTACGAAGCGGTCTCTCTCAGTGGGCATGGCTAGCGATCTCTGAGCTCAAGGACGTGAAGGATGACTGTGAGTGAGTAGGAATCCGATAGCTCTATCATCATTGACGCTTTGCAGCTCTCCCAATAATTACTCCAGACTTTTTGCCCTTGCTTGTTCAGTCCCTCTCTGCTTTTCTACCCAGCCCTTCGCCGACCCGTTCATTGTTTGACCTCGGCTCACAAATCGCGAAGGAACTCACTAATGCCGACCTCGGAGATCTCCAAGAATCGTGTACATTGATTGAGACTTCGGCTCTCGATGTTGACAACGTAAGGTCGTCCCTCGCTCGTGGGTTACGATCTCCGGCCGAGCACAACAGCATACCCTGCCTCTCCATTATATTGGACTTTATTGAAGAGGGGACTTACCCGAACTCGTGGTCGTACACTGTGACCGACGAGACAGAACGAAAAACCAAAGAAAAGGCGTTCAATATCTGCAAGGCCGCCCTTATCAAAGCTGTAGTTGAAGTCGCTGGCGAGGACAATGCGCAGGAATCTCTTTGGGATGATTCTAACCCAGAAATGCCGGGTGGCATCTTTGTTCACCGGATGGTGGACTGGCTTCAACGCTTCGTCAAGGATTTGGACAGTACGGCGGCTGTTCGTAATCCAGGAGGACAGTCGATTTCGGACAGAGAAGACATGGCCATTTGTGCATCCCTTGCTTTGGGAAACCTCGCGAGAAAAGGTATGTTATCCTTCCTGAGGAATTATTACCCTAGACTCATCCGGTATAACGACAGAGGAAGTTTCCACTGCACTTGTCTCTCATCCGTATGCTGTAGTCCCAATCCTGGCGTCACCCCAACTTTTGTCACCATCTACGGACATCAAAGTCAAACATGGTGTCATAGCACTCCTGAAACACCTCGCACAGGCGCCTTCCTCGGCATTGGCTATTCATAGTGCATTGGGTAGAGCGGAAGTGGTCCGGCGCATTGCTGCTACCGGAGTGTGGGACGAGAAAGCAGATGCGATGGCTGACGTGGTTCAACTAAGTGCCATAGGAGTGGCAAAGCATATGGCCAGTGCAAACGGTATTGATACTTTTCTATGTCGTGGATAAGCACGCTGAAATCGGTTTAATAGTCGAGCATGCGTATGCGCTGATGCTGCCCTCGAGTAGATCTCCGAGTTCACCGACCGGCCTTTCTCAAATTCTCGCTCTGGTGAAACGAACTGACTCGGTACCCATCAAAAGCGAAGGCAGCCGTGTCCTTGTTAACATCGTAAGGATGCTTTGGGCGAGCAAAGTGCCGGTCAGCACCACGTCTGACGCACAACCTGTCGCCGCGAACACCGTGGATAAACACATACAGGAAAAACAACGAAAGCACAATGCCGCCCTTCGCGCTATCCTTACACCTGAAAGTGCCTCTGTGTTGACCAGGCTTGTTGGAGCCAGTGGAAAGTATCCTCTCCTAGTTCATGAAGGGCTCGTGGCATTGACTCTGTTCAGCATTCCGAAGGAAGGCGGTAAGATATATCCTTCTATTTTGCCAACTCGCACTTAACACTGTTTCTGTCACCAGCGTTGCTTGTCCTGGATGCTTTGACAGTCCCGTTAGGCGTGGACGTACCTCCCGAATCCCCAATTGACTCAACATCTCCACCCACAACAGCGAGTGACGTCGGCTCTCCCGATATGGTGACGCCAGGTCGAAGCCGCGTTCAACTGAACATACCCCGCCACCCCCTTGACATGCTCCTTTTTACCCTGAAAAACGTCGACAACCCTGCCAACTTCCCTGTCGAAGTGCGGGCAAATGTTTGCACGTTTTTAATACAACTGAGCAAGAACACGAATGGAGACAAGCTTGAGCAAGTCAAGGAGGCTGTGCACCCTGTCTTAGAACCTCTTCTTGCGTCCGAGGCTGTTGAGGACAAGTTGAAGAATGCAATACGTAGCTTACACGCTGTGTGGTCGTAGGTGTCACTGGCCATGGCCAAATTGGCAGTCAGAGTGGCCTGGCCGCCTTCTTTCTTTCTTTCTTTCCAGTACCAGGTAAACGTACAGTTGTACTTATATTGCCTTGAACGTTCCGTCTGTAGTAGACACCAACCCATACCTGTGCCTTACATACACCTTGTATATGTGACAGACACACATGATTCTGGAATATGGCTTCAATTCGCTTACATACATTTCACATACATATATGATATTGATGCATTTTATGATAGGGTTGTATATATCCGGTAAGGATATAACCGGAAGCCGTGGGGAGAGGTGCTTTCAATGAAGAGGATTTTAGCTTGTACCCCCATACCTTCATACCCACTATTTTATATGTCATGAGCGCTCTGACTGTTGACATTTCTGAAGGAATTGCAACGATAACATTAAACAGGCCTCGGACCTTGAATGCCCTCACAACAGAAGGTTAGGGTTCCATGTTCAAGTATTGATTTTGTCCCAGCTAAAATATCCAGACTACAATGATCTGGCTAATGTGCTAAGAAACATCGATGAGAGGGAAGACGTCCTCGTGACAGTTTGGCAAGGTGTGTGTGGTCTTCCTACCGTCGAAGACTAGTAACGAGATGTTGGAACAGCTCATGGAAAATGGTTTTGCGCGTAGGTTGTTGTTCGTAGCTTCATTTCGTCTATACTCACCAGTCACAACAGTGGTACAGACGTGAAAGGACGGCCCGAAAACTATTCTACGCCGAACGTCCGCCGAGCATTCTTGTCAAACGTAGCACACACGACCACGGATTGTGGACATGCTGTTTGTTCAACCCCAAGTCAAGGAGTCTCTCGAATGCTAAAGTTGCACATTACAGTTATCATCCCACAGAAAGATACTGGTTGCCGCGCTCAATGGTCCAGTCATGGGTAAGACGGTATCGCAGTTCATCCTACAATCTCTGACGACGAAGCGGGATATGTACTAACAGGGATTGCAGCAGGTACGCGGTTGCCTCGCCTTTAACTTAATCACAATATCTGAGTCACAGGGTTTTGGATTAGCCTTTCTCGGCCATTTCGATTTCATCTATTGCCTGCCAAGCGCCTGGATATCAACACCGTTCACTTTCTTAGGTGAGTTCCACGCGACCTCGAAATATTGCTAGCTAAGTTCAACGCCCTGGTAATCAGGGATCGTGGCGGAAGGTGGTTCCAGCGCCAGTTTTGTGAATAAAAGTAAGCAACGTAGAGTTCGCTGATCCACAGCTAACTCCACCTTGCTCCAGTGGGGCTTGCGAAGGCTAATGAGGTACTGCTGTGGGGTAAGAGGAAAGGGTCTCAGGAACTGCTCAATTGTGGTTTTGTCAAGTAAGCATCTAACACCGGTTGTTTTTGATGGTTTCATGATATCTATCGTCTTGCTTTGCAGTCAAATCTTCCCTGAGCAGTCTACAGACTCGTTCCACTCTGCAGTGCGAAAAAATCTTCTGGAAGATCTTCAAGGCTTGGATCCGGCAGCGCTGTTAGAAGTCAAACGCCTGATTCGAGCAGGTCTGAGGGATAAGAACGATCCGGATGCAGTGAATCTGAGAGAAAGCTATGGTAATGTCCCTGTTTTTTTTGTCCATGAACAAACCCTAAGCTCCGTGATATACATAGCTCAAGCTGCTCGATTTGCGACTGGAATCCCCGCGAAGCGATTTGCTAAGATAGCTCGGAAAGAAATCAAACACAAACTGTAAATGAAGAGAAGTGATGACAATTTTATGGATGTTGGGCGGCCCCTGAAAACCTGTGCGAGAGTCAGGCGAGACGCGACTGTCTTGTCGTATAGACGCGCTGTTGCCATTTGCAGGTTCACCGCTGACCTAGAATTTCCGCAAAGATAAGTGATCAACGTAATTTGTGTGATAGGCAGCTGTAGGCTGCCACTGTCAGGATAATTATTGATGGAGCTCAATGGAGTAGAGACGCCATGTGGTTTAGTTGGGTGCTGTGCTGTGCTGCGATAGCTATATGGCTGCGGCCCGCGATTCAAGGCGATACGTTCATCCCGCCAAATAATCTTTCCCCATATACCCTATAAAACCCGGCTCACACGATCCATGTTTTGTATCGACCCTTAGAAGCGGGTGCGGATTGGAGGCGGCTATAAGAACCAGTCTACCTTGGCCTGGAAGTCCGTTGATCATCCTCCCCCTCGAAGCCCAATATGGACTACTCAACGGAAAAGAAGATTGACCATGACCGGTCCAACAGCGATATCTCGAATGCTGTGGACGAAGCTCTCCTCGAGCCCCCGATCGATGACTCTCTCCACCGTGGTCTCAAGGCCCGACAAATATCCATGATTGCAGTGTGTGTCTCACTTAACCCTTGTATTTAGTGTCGCTCAGTCATGTAGCTTGGTGGGGCAGTGGGCACTGGTCTTATCATTGGTTCGGGAACCGCACTCCGTCGCGGTGGGCCACTTGGTGCGTGCAGGACACTCCCCGGCAAACCGATTTCTTACACGTCGCCTCTCAGGTCTCTTTTTGGGCTACTCTTTCGTTGGGTTCGTCTGTTATCTTGTGATGGTCGCTCTCGGAGAGATGGCGTCGTTTCTGCCTCACAAGAAGGGATTTGCTGGCTATGCGACACGGTTCGTCGATCCGGCTCTCGGATTTGCACTCGGCTGGAATTACTTGATAAAATATGTCAGTAAACTTCTACTGGAGCTTCGTTCACCTTTCATAAAACTGACTGAGATGTAGTTAATCGTGACACCAAATAATGTCAATGCCGCTGGTGTTGTCGTACAGTACTGGACACAGAAGGTCCATATTGCTGTTTGGATGGGTGCGTCACAGCTAGTTCCTGATTACATAGGCTAAAATTCAACTTCACCTTAGTCATCTTTATTCTATTCAGTAGGTCTTGAAACTCTTCACAACTGAAAGATGCTCACGCTTTCGTCAGTCTTCTTGGTTAACCTTCTTGGCGTACGGGTATTTGGGGAACTAGAATTCTGGTTCTCGAGTATCAAAGGTTGGCTTCGTTCATTCCTCATCGATCCCAGGCTGACGCAATGTATGCAGTCGTTGCTCTCATCGGCCTTCTTCTGATGGGTATAATTATTGATCTCGGTTCGTGAAATATCCTCCCATGTCAATGACATCGCTGACCTGCTACAAACAGGCGGTAATCCAAAGCACGATCGCATTGGCTTCCGCTATTGGAGAGCACCGAACGGCCCTATGGGAACATACCTCAAGAGCCAAGTCCATGATGGACATTTGGCCATCTTCCTTGGATTCTGGGCCACTTTGACAAACGCCCTTTTCGCTTACATCGGCACTGAACTCATCGGTGTTACAGTCGGAGAAGTACTGATTCATTTTTGGTTATCATTCTTTTTGCTGAGCATGTTGATAGGCCGAAAACCCACGCAAAAATATTCCCATTGCTATCAGGAGAACATTCTTCCGTATTTTGGTCTTTTATGTCGGTGGTGTCTTCGTAATCAGTCTGGTTGTCCCCAGCACGGATGATTCTCTCTTCCTTGCAACTAAGTCAAAGACTGGCGCAGCGGCCAGCCCTTTCGTCGTTGCGACGACGCTGGTATGGTGACGTTTACACTCAGTTAACATCCATACTCAATAGTGTCTTAGGTCGGGATTAAAGTCCTCAATCACATCATCAATGCAGCCATCTTAATTTTCGTCATGAGTGCCGCCAACTCCGATCTTTACATTGGTTCGCGAACTTTATATGGCCTTGCTGTGGAAGGAAAAGCACCCGCAATTTTCAAGAGAGTCAATCGTCTGGGTGTCCCATATCCAGCTTTGATTGTTTGTACTCTGTTTTGTGGTCTTGTTTTCCTCAACGTCTCGTCGTCGAGCGCTAAAGGTCGATAAATGTGGAATTTTTCGTATTCCTTACTGAACGTTTTTTTTTTCACAGTTTTCACATGGTTTGTTAACTTGGTGTCCACCGCTGGTGCCCTCACATGGATGTGCATTGCATTTTGCCACATGTTCGTTCTGCCATTTGAACATTTTCAAGATAAGCTAAACGCAATCTTCTTAACAGCCGTTTCATGAAAGCTCTGAAAGCGCACGGCTTGACCCGTGAGGACCTTCCTTACAAAGCTCCATTCCAACCATGGGGAAGCTGGTTCGCACTTATCGCGACCGGTATCATTACTCTATTCAAAGGCTTTGACACGTTCATACCGTTCACTGTTGATACCTTCATAACGTGAGCCCGTCTGCTTCATACCACGGCAGTTCGCTGACTCTTCGATGTTTTCAGGAGCTACATCATTATACCCACATTCTTCGTACTTTGGTTAGGCTATAAACTATACTACAAGACACGGCTCATTCCTGCAAAGGAGGTTGACCTTGTTACGGGTATGAGGCAGATTGACGAGGAGGAAGAGAAGTTTATCGCCGCACAAGAGGCTCTTGGCCCACGAACCACCCTTCAGAAGTTCTGGGACTCGTTGTAGGATTCACATCGTTCGAATAGTTGGTTCAGTACCATAATGGTTCGGCCTTGTAATACTTTATATTTGTTACCTGAGAATAAAAATCCAAACATAGTCTGTACTATTGGCATCGCAAATCTACATGATCTATGTCTAATAATAACATAGTAATCATTGACAACACGTGGCTATCATCGCTAATATCTGTCAATCTGTTTACTCATACTGTTGACGTACTATACTATCTGCATTGGTCAGGCCTATGTTTAAAACCCTCACGTCAACGTTCGTCCTTGTTACAGTCCTCGCTTTCTTCTTGTCACCACCCACCGATAGAAGACGTTTGTTTCATCGCCACGTTATGTCTTTATCGCGCTCCGTTGTTAAAGAAGTCCTTGCTGTCGAAACGCCCGAGGTGACCGAGTCCGTGAAGCTCTGTCTAGCTTTATGTTCAATTCGATGCAGGGTGCTGGCGCGTTGGTCCGCAGGAGCATCGGTTCCAATGAACTTAGGAACCTGACGCCCTTCTTGATGCTCGACCATTTTCATGTCTCTCGAGGTGCGGTACGTATTCCTTTCTGCGCCTATAGACAATTATGGCTCACTCAATCTGTATCAGGGCTTCCCTGACCACCCACATAGAGGCCAGGCTACAGTGACCTACATGATCGAAGGGTATGCATAGAGGTCTCCTCGCTGATATACTGTTCAGCCGTTCTCATATCTCTCTAGTTCTAGTGACCACGAAGATTCTGCTGGGCATAGAGGCACGATCAGTGAGTTGGCAATCAGACGGACGTCTGGCAAATGAGCTTGAACACTTTTCCAGAGGCCGGAGGAGTTCAATGGATGTGCGCGGGGAAAGGAATCATTCACGCTGAGATGCCCGTCCATACGCCTGGAGCCCCAGATCCCCGTGGCCTTCAACTCTGGGTCGATTTGCCGAAAAAGGTGTGCACTCTGCCAAAAATTGCTCATGCCAGACTTGTCTCAATCAATTCAGTTCAAAATGGTGGTATGTCATCCTTTGTCCTTTTCCTATGTACTTTTGCAGAGGGACAATCACTAGGATCCCTCATACCAAGAACTGGGGCCTGACGAGTCAGTGGCTGTTTACTCATACAATGCTTTGATTGACCTTCCTCAACACACTAGAATACCTATTGCATATCCAAGCGGACCCGATGGCCCAGTAAAAGTGAAGGTGATCAGCGGGATCAGTCATGGAGTTGAATCTCCAGTCCGACCCCTTGGCGGATGTTGGTTCTTTCATGTCATCTTCGACAAACAGGCTACCATTTTCCAAGATATACGTTCGTGCGCGCAGAATCACCACTATATGACTTACAAACAAATATTAATCACTAGCGCCGACCTGGACATCTTTTCTTTACAGTAAGCCACAGTTTTGATCGGCATGTCTGTGGCAATGTGTAACGTTGACGCACTATGTATTCAGTCCTCGAGGGCTCTTTGAAAATCGGCGACAAAGATTTTCATCACGAAGCTTTCCACACTTTGGTATTTTCTAACGGTACAAACGAAACTGGGGTCTCGATTACCGCGATCAAAGACAATACCCAAGTCATACTGGTACTTCTTGGCCTATGTCTCCCTGCTTAGACTGTGTTAACAGAATTTTAGGTTGCTGGCGAGCCACTGGACCAGACGGTTTTCCAATACGGCCCATTTGTCATGACAAATCGCGAAGAAATTCAGAAAACTTTAGTTGACTGTCGGTCTTTCTCCCATTCCTCGCAACGCGCAGCTGACCTATCTCGTAGATCAAACTGGCCAAAATGGGTTTGAAAAAGCTCACACTTGGAAGAGTAAGATTGCTCACAAATAAGTACAGTAGGCATAGGAGATTCTGTAGAGCGCATTTGGCAATGCATGTATTACTTCCACAACAAATTTTTTATTTTTATTTAGTCCAAACGCTTCTTTCTGCGTCTTGTATCATCGTCACTATCTGCCCCAGTAGTCGCCATTGTCTCCCAAACATCATCCACCTCAGGTGTTGTTATTGCCGTCTCCTGCCTTACGGCACGGTCCCATATGATAACTGTTGGAGTGCTTTTCATGAAAATCTTGTCGAGGATTTTGCCCTTCTGCTCCTGCTGCTGGCCGGTTTCGCGTGGGGGTGAAAACGTGCTATGTATACGAACAAAACGATCAAATGCAGCCGACGCAAGGAAGGACGGTGAGGGCGCTGAGGATGTGATAGCCCCCGAAATACCTGTCATATTTATCAGAAGGCCCTGTTAACGAGCCTTTGATGACATACCCTGGTATCCGTAGGAAATTTTTCCGTTTCGCAGGTCAAGCGAGTAAAGATTGGAGCCGCTATCACTGGCGAAAACCTCACTGTTGGTTTTGTGGTATCAATAAGAACGATTGAGACGTGACAAGTGAAACTCACTGATCGGCCATGCCCTTTTCTATTGTTCGGATACCACCAACCTTTGCCACTTTCCAATCTGAAACAGGCCGTCGTGCAGCTCTGGTGTCGTAGCGGCGCACGTCCCCCAGTTCAGTTCCAGCGGCCAAGTGATGTGATTGTAAGGATTGAGTAAGGTAGGTTAATGACGTGATGCGAAGAGGCTGTCGGAGGCCAAGATTGTCATTGTGAACCTAAAGCCATTGACATAAGTATGATTGGATGTAGCGCTGCGCGTGAGTGACTCACATTTTTTGCTCGCCACAGTTCTCCTGGGAATAGCGTGTCGCGTTTCCTTTTCCCCCCCTCCGATTCGGAAGGCAGTGCGAAGGCTCGTTCAGTATCCCACACCGAAACGTCAACCTCGTCTCCACCATAGGCAAATGTATGTTGATGAGACGACATTCGCCATGTATGAAGACGAGTAGGAAGGGAAGTCAATTGAGCTACGGGGCAGTCTGCCTCATTTTTTGTTGATGTCAATCGCAACGCGCCGTTAGATGTGCAAGAAAATGTGCCTCTAAAGGATCAGCGTGAGCATTGGGGTGACCTACAAATGGCTAGAACGACAAAGACGCGCACTTTTCAGATAAATCTAAGCCAATATATTTTTGCCCTTCTTTCAAGCGAGTCTCCTTCCATGAGCAGACTTCTTCTAGCAGGTCTGCATTCAGCTCTGTATCAGAATTTGGAAGGGAGAACACAGAGGCAGAACCGCTTGAGAAACCGGCAGCCAACTTGCTTGGAAAAGCCTGGTCAATACTCCACATACCGAGGATTGACAAACGGTAAAACACATACTAATCGAGATTCCTCTTGTTCTGATGAACTTACAGCCAAAACCTGGACCGCATTGGAGGAACCGTTCCATAAAGTTTTTATTTTTGTCTTCACATCATCCTGGGCGGCGTCTGGAGAGTATGTTACAGCCTTGATATTACCTAGGTCATCGCCGACAAGAAATCGTCGCATTTTTTGAAGTGGTACAAATCTGTCACAAGTCACAATTCAGAAGTTTGGTGTTACGTATACGTAATGGAACTTGTGTTTCATGGAAGGCCCTCTCAAGGAACTCGCAAAACTTGAGAAACTCACTACTGCTAAGGGCAAGGCTCCATCTATCAATGACTCTCTGGATGCTATTCTTCTCTCCTTGCAGGAAGCCAAAACTAAGCTAGAGGGGTCCGAAGTTGTCGACGAAGCAGTGCTCACAGAACTGTCTCGGACTATCGAGGTCAAGAAGAAGGACGTAGACGATCGGCAAAGAGAGGTATACTCGTCTATCTCACGACTTGGTAAAGCTTTAGACAAGGTATGTTGCTTTATCAGGTAACAGGCCTTGTACGGTTGAAACTGACAGTCAAATCCAGAAATTTACTGCTCCGTTACCATCATATTCACGGCTTTTCGCGTCCTCTCAATCCCGAGCTGCTCTTGAAAGAACTATTGCACTCCACTTTCTGAGAACGGGCCAGTTTGATACTGCAGAGACCTTCCTTGATGTCCGTTGTTAAAGTGTCTTCACAACTTGTAAAGCGTCGTTCTAACTATTGCTCACAGGAATCTGGCATTGACATTCCTCTTGAGCTGCGATCGCAGTTCGTGGATTTGCATTTAATTCTGAAACTACTCAGACATCAGGATATTGGACCTGCTCTTGAGTATACTATTTTATTCTTGTTTGCGAGCGACTAGCTGAGCGGGCTATCAGGTGGACACGGAGCAACCGTGGTTTCTTGCAGGAGCGCTCCTCCCCGCTTGAGTTTTATCTCCATCGGTCTCAGTATATCCGCTTGTTATTCTCATCTCATCCTCCTAATCCTTTGCCGGCACTTGCATATGCAAACGCTAATCTACGATGTTTCTACGACGCCCATCCCGTGGAAGTCAAGAGGCTCATGGGATGTGTTGCCTACCTGCCGCTGTCGAAACTTCAAACGTCGCCATATGCAGACCTGGCCTCACCTTCGCTTCATTTTGAATTGGAACCACTTTTTGCCAAAGAGTACTGTGCAAGCCTGGGAATGAGTCGACAGGTGCCATTGAGAGTTGTTGGGGACATTGGTGGTGGTGGTGCGTTGGCGAGAATAGAGAAAGGCCGCAAGGTGATGCGGGAGCGGAAGAGCGAATGGAGTCAAACGGATGAGTTACCGGTACGTCGAGCTTGATCCACTTTCCAGCTTGCAATCTCATTCACGCGGCGAAAGATCGAAATACCCCTTCCGCCTGAGAACAGGTATCACTCGATTTTTGCATGTCCTGTTTCCAAAGAGCAAGCCACTGAGCAGAATCCTCCTATGATGATGTCCTGTGGTCATGTTATCGCGAAGGACAGCCTTCATAAGCTCAGTAAATCTGGAGGGTGAGCACTCTTCGAAGCATCACTTCAGACGACTGACTCAATGAAAGGCGTGATGAAAGGCGTGTCAAATGCCCATATTGTCCCACAGAATCGCAACTCGCAGCGGCGTTGAGGGTGTATTTTTAAATTGGGTTTCCTATGTAATATCATTGTCCACGTTTGTAGGAATATGTGTATAAGCCGGAATTGTATCTTTCTGATCAATGGATCGGTGCACGTTATTTCTGATCAATATTTGAGTTGTATTGTACCATCATTCTGTCCTCTTAACCGTCCCTTGTCTCTGTTCCCCCCTGCGATGGATACTCCACTTGTGCGACCTTCAGATGCACTAATCAAGTATGCCCAGTGCGAGCCCGATGGCAGGTCGTTGATTTGACCATAATCTAGAAATGTATACGATCAGCTCCTCAATTCTGGACTAAGTCTAGCGAGATTACGAGATTCTGCACTTGCAGATCGTCTGCTGGCTACCCATGGGAGCATAGGCACCGTTGGAAGGAGCATTTCGTGGAAGGTACTATCCTTGGTCGAGCTCGGATGACATCTGCATTGACCGACCAATTCAAAGCTGTTCTTGACGTCAGAGGAGCCTCTGAACCCGTCGGCCTCGCCAGTGCGAAGCTCGTCTCTTCTATCATCTCTACGTATATCTCGCCAAAGTTATGTACGCCGACTACGCGAGCATATGAGGGCACCCGACGGGAGTTATGAAGAAGGTTTTGTCCTACCTGGTTCTTCAATTCCGTTGTCGGGGAGACCAACTCCACGAGAGACCGCCACCAACCTCGAAACCAACAATCCACTCAGTTTGCACAAGGGGGTTAGTCACAGTTATCATAGTCTTCCCTCATTCCATGACAACTCCTTTAGAATCCGTGGAAGGCCTGGTTTGCAGCTGTTGAGTTGAGGAAGATGATCTTGCAGGATGTTGAGCGCACGTGAGTCCACTATAATGGAGCTTGCCAGTGATAGCTTCAAGACTTCTTAGTTTCCCTGAGATAGCTTTCTTTCGAGAGCCCGAGACGCAAGTGCAACTAACGAACATTCTGTTTCTGTATTCCGTCATGAACCCTCATATTGGGTACAGACAAGGTTGGTTTCCTGTGGCAGAGGAACAAAAGATGCTGAATATCAACTATCACGTACAGGAATGCATGAAGTTCTCGCACCACTCTATCATGCCGTGGAATTCGACTCCCTCTTACCGAACGAAGGCTCCGACGCCGACGCTGACGTACGAGAAGCCTGTAGTAGGACTTGGGTTGCAGGCGATGCTTGGACACTTTTTGACTCGGTCATGCAAGGGTTGTCAAGATGGTATGAATGGAGAGAACCACCCTTGAACACAACGTCGAGAAACATGACATCTCCTCTGGCAACTCATGTTGACCTTAACATCCCTGATGGTCGGTTGGACATCAAACCATACATGGCGCCTATCGTTGAGGCCTGCAATCGAATACAGTCGACTTATTTGAGAACAACGGATCCTTTACTGTATAAACATATGCAGACTGCAGGCATCGAACCTCAAATTTACGGCATGTGCGTTATCAATCTCCCAGTCAAGAGGTTCAAGGGCTGAAAATGTTTTCTAGTCGATGGCTACGACTTCTTTTTACGAGAGAATTCAACATGTCCGACTCTATGAAGTTGTGGGATGGGCTGTTTGCTTGTGATCCGACACTCGATCTCGCACAATGGATCTGCGTCGCCATGCTCATACGGATACGCAATTTATGTATCTGAAGTCTTTCCCCGCCCACCCTTAGCGGTACTGACTTTTCACCTTTTCAACAGTAATACCAGCCGACTACAGCGGTCAACTCACGGTTCTTCTGCGGTACCCGTCGTCAGGGTCCGTCCCTGCTTTTGAGGATGCTCCTCATCACACAAGCCTACTATTACGGCAAGCGCTTGCGCTACAAATGTCACCAAATCCTGCAACGGGGGCGTCGATCGTTATGGAAAACCGCAATATGTTGAATATCCCTGTCGAGGTTCCTGAGCCTCTTCCTGCGCCCCAACAGCGACGAGCTCAAAATAGAACATCGTCACCTTCGCAAGGAAGACTGACACCTCCAGCCCAGGGACACCCTAGGCAGGCTACAGTGCCGCAAATGGGCCTACCTGAGATGATTGCTCGTGGATTGATAGAGAAGGGAGAAAGTTTCGGAATAAACAAAACTCTCATGAGTGCTGTTTCTGAATTGAGAGTAAGTATCGGTCTTGACTCTGCGTGTTTGTTTGGGCTTACTCTGGTAATGTCTTGCAGCGGAATATTCCTGACTTGGCAGCATCCCTTGTCCGATCACCTAACGCATCTGGCGCCACTTTTCCTCTGACAGATGAGAGGCCGCCTGAAGAGCGCCCACCATGGGAGCCACGGACGCGTTTTGAGATGGAAAGAGATATCTCCACACTACGTTCAACAAATAAGCGACTCGGGGACTCTCTTGGTTGGATTGTTGATGTCCTATTGCAAGACGAGGCAGGGGCTGCGGAGCCAGAACGTCTAAAGAAGCAGAAACAGGAGGCTCTCGAGTCGTTATCATATGTTCGAGATGTTCTGTCGGGAAATGTCGACGAGATAGAGGAAGGGAGGCTTGTAGGCGAGGAGGAATCACGCAAGAGGAGGTCAAAGGAAGTGAGGATGAGTCAAGTTTCATTGTCCTCGATCGAAGTGGTTGTCCCGCCACCGCCACCAGCCTCTGTGGTTGATTCTCGGCCACAGACACAGCCGTCGCGAAACACGACACCACCACGAGCGATATTGTCGCTGCCCAGCATAACCGGCTCTAGTCGGATGTCCGGAATGCCTAGCTCCGGCTTAAATCGTTCAAGTTTACCGCCATGGAATTACAGTAGGTCTGGTTTTTCGTCAGCGAGTTCGTCAGTGGGGACAGACATGTTGCCGCGGGTTCCTCCACGGGCTGGGCACAAGTCGGGCGATCAAACGCCGCTGGAGGATCCATTGGGAGTAGGGATAGCCTAGAATACAAGTGTTTGTAGCCTGACATAATGATTGAGCGGTGAGCGGTGAGCCGGTCCATGGGAATCACGAGGCCCTGATTGGGTGACGTCGGGACAGATCGTTTCGTCAGATATTTGTTTGGTCCGATCTTCCTCCCCAGCCTTCTCCTTCTACAATGTTCAGAAAGGCCGTTCCCCGCGCCCTTCCTCGCTCTGCAAGAGCTTTTCACCCTTCTCTTCGTGCTTCAAAGGTCGTCGCGACTAACCCTCTCAAAGCCGAAGAAGTCAAGGTCCGTGCTCATCAGCGACTTTTGGCCACTTTTGACCTCTTCTGTAGTCTTGGTCCTCTGGAAAATATCCTCTCATTGAGCACGAGTACGATGCCGTTGTAGTGTGCGTGAAGTTTCTCCTCATATCCCTTATTGTGCTGAGTCTTCCTGGACAGTGGCGCGGGAGGAGCGGGTTTACGAGCTGCCTTTGGTCTTGCCGAGGCCGGGTTCAAGACTGCATGCATAACGAAGCTCTTCCCCACTAGAAGTCACACTGTTGCCGCACAGGTATGTCGTATGCCAACTTCCCCTTTTTCTGTCCTAACAGGCCTCAGGGTGGAATTAATGCTGCACTCGGGGTCAGTAGAACTTGAACCTCTTCGTTACTACGACTTTCTAAATTTCGCTCAGAACATGACCGAGGATGATTGGAGGTGGCACATGTACGACACTGTGGGTATTTTCGACGCGATTTCAGACCTACGACTGATGTCTTGTGCAGGTCAAAGGATCCGACTGGCTCGGTGACCAGGATGCAATCCATTACATGTGTCGTGAGGCTCCCAATACAGTCATCGAGGTCTGTTTGTGACGTGCGTTCAAAGATCCAAGACATTCATATTTTGTTTTAGCTTGAGCACTTCGGTGTGCCTTTCTCTCGGACGAAGGAAGGGAAAATATACCAGCGTGCGTTTGGTGGGCAGTCCTTGAAGTATGGAAAAGGAGGACAGGCATATCGTTGTGCCGCCGCCGCCGATCGTACCGGCCATGCGCTTCTCCACACACTCTACGGACAATCTCTTCGTCACGACACCAACTTTTTCATCGAGTACTTTGCACTTGATCTCATCATGGAGGATGGTGAATGTGTCGGTGTGATCGCACTTAACATGGAAGACGGCACCCTCCATCGTTTCCGCTCACACAAGACTGTCCTGGCGACCGGTGGTTACGGACGAGCGTACTTCAGCTGCACCAGCGCCCACACTTGCTCAGGAGATGGAAACGCTATGGTGTCCCGTGCTGGACTACCCCTCCAGGATCAAGAATTTGTCCAGTTCCATCCTACCGGCATCTATGGTGCTGGGTGTCTCATCACTGAAGGTCTGTCAATTGCATTTCAGGCTAGAAAACTTCTTTGACATTCATCCATAGGCTCCCGTGGCGAAGGAGGATACTTGCTGAACTCCGAGGGTGAACGCTTCATGGAGCGTTACGCCCCTACTGCCAAAGATCTCGCTTCTCGCGATGTTGTCTCTCGCAGCATGACCATTGAAGTTCGTGAAGGCCGCGGTGTTGGTCCTGAGAAGGATCACCTTTACCTCCAATTGAGCCATCTCCCTGCTGAAGTCCTTCATGAAAGACTTCCTGGCATCTCTGAGACGGCAGCTATCTTTTCTGGTGTTGATGTCACCAAGGAGCCCATCCCTGTGCTGCCCACCGTCCACTACAATAGTACGTTTTTCTTTGGTTGTAGTAAAAGTCGTCGTACTCAACCCCGCTTCCGCTTAGTGGGTGGTATTCCCACCAAATATACTGGCGAAGTCCTTACCATCGACGAGAAAGGGAAAGACAAAGTCGTTCCCGGACTTTACGCCGCCGGTGAGGCTGCATGTGTCTCGGTTCACGGCGCGAACCGCCTGGGTGCCAACTCGCTCTTGGATATCGTCGTTTTCGGTCGTGCCTGTGCTCATCACATTAGAGACACCCTTACTCCCGGTAAGCCCCATAAGGCCATCCCGGAAGAAGCTGGTCTCCAGAGTATTGAGTTCCTCGACAAAATTCGGTACGTCTTACTCACTTTCCACAACATCCAGCAATTGATGGCAATACCTCTGTAGTACCTCGACTGGACCTGAGTCTACTGCTCAACTTCGCCTTGACATGCAGAAGGCAATGCAAACGGACGCTGCTGTTTTCAGGTTCGTCGGACGCACTTTGACCATTCGTTCAAGTGTCTTACGTTTCTCGTTCCTAGGACTCAGGCATCCCTCGATGATGGCGTCACGAAGATGCGCGAGATCTACAAGAGGTTCGACAATATCGGTATCAAGGACAGGAGCATGATCTGGAACTCGTAAAACGCTCACCTTATTGTTGTGTTGTCGCTTGCTAACAAGTGCCATAGTGATCTCGTTGAGACTCTCGAACTCCGTAATATCCTGCAATGTGCCATGCCCACCATCGTGGGAGCCGCTGCTCGTAAGGAGTCCCGTGGTGCCCATGCCCGTGAAGATTACCCCGATGTATGTACCCTTATTATTGTCTTTAGCCAGGGTGTAATCTGACATGTACAATCTGTCAGCGCGACGACACCAACTGGATGAAACATTCGTTGGCTTTCCAACGTGACGCTTCGTCCCCGGATATCGAGCTTACATATCGCGGCGTCATTGCGAACACACTCGATGAGAACGAGTGCAAGGCTGTCCCTCCATTCAAGCGTGTCTACTAAAATTATTTTGCGTATTCCAAAATGAGAGCCATAATAGTAAGGTTACTCAATCTGAATGTAGGGGATGTGTGTAGCCAAGAGTAATAATATAGTATCACACCAAAGGATATACTTATTCAAAAACACCAGTGATCAAGCAATGGAACAATCCAGATCATGTCGTACGAAAGCCTGCTCGGGAAAATACCTCGCACGCACAGTCCTGCCTCCAAAAAATCTTCCGTCTAGTTCTCTCACTGTTTTCCATGCGCCTGCCGGGCCTGCAAATAAAACAAATATGCGGACGGCTTCTTCCTGAATCGCGGAAGGTGGATTGACGAGATGGACGATAACGCGCTCGACGGTCCCATTCTTCGCACATTCATCACCTGGTATCACGAGTCAGTCACCATGAGTAATGGAACAAAAAAGCTAACTGCACCTATTTCTTCCCTCAAATCCTCATCCTCGACGTCTTCGGCACCAACCATGTTGGTTAGCACGACTACACGGCTTGGCTCGCCAAACCGTTCTCTGTCCTCGCGTGTCTTCGCGTCCTCGTTGTTATTGATAATTTTCCCCATTTTCGATCCAACGCCGACGCCCTTGCTGCTTGCCGCAGGATTGCCTGGTTTGGATTTGGCCTTTCCACCCTTTCCTTGCGAGACTTGCTCGACTGTGAGCGCGTTGACAATCCCAGACCCATCAACACCAAGTCCCTGCCCTTCCTTGTGACCCCATTTTGCCATCAATCGAGCAGCGAATCCATGAGGGTCAGGCCTATCGGGAATGTAAACATACAGTCCTTGAGGTGGGGAGATAGACTCACTTAGTTTCTTCGACCGGGGGTGGGGCGGCGGGCGCTGAGCCAGCCAGGGCACTAAGCCTTGCAGCAATGGCGGCAGCCGCTTTAACCTTAGCCTCTATCTCGGAAGGCATTGTTCCTGGAGGGCCGGGAGGTGGGGGAGGCACGGATGCTGGTGCAAATGGGTTGTAAGCCAGTGGCGGCGGCGATGGCGGTGAAACAGGGTTAGGTGGAGGTGGGCGGTTCATCGTTGACATTGCCAGACGTCGAAGGTAGGCCTCATCACCCGTTTGTGCAGCGGCTGTTGGAGTTGGTGCGTCTATAAATGAGTCAGGAATTCCGCCTTCCTCGTCATCTGCGTGAGCGACGGGAGGAGGTGCGGTCTGAATGCCAGTCGACATTGCAAGGCGGCGCTGATATGCTTCCTCACCAGTCTCAGCTACAGGCGCAGAACGTGAGAAAGAGGGGGTTGGGTCCAATATTTCATGTTTTTCAGGGTGTTCATCCCTTGACCATCGATCAAAGTGTTGTTCATTAAAACGTCCTGCTCGATGTCAACGACGTGAATTAATCAAAAAACACAAAATAAGAGGCGCACCTGTCTTTCTTGGTCTCTCATCCTCCGATGCGGTGCCCTCGCTATCTGAGTAGCTTTGGCTGCGCCTAGAGCGTTTGCGGTCTTCCATCCGACGTTCTTCTGCAAGCCGTTCCCGCTGTTCAATTCGATTCTTCTGTTTCCAAATTTTGAATTCATTATAATCATTCGGCCTGAGAGGGTCGTAAAGTTCGGCAGGGTCCCAGGTGGCTATAAGTGGCGCATTCCTACCCTACAAGCGCCCAAGTACTCTCAAACGAGTGATCGATTGTATTCCAAGTGATTAACTTACCTTCTTGTTGCGCCCCTTTCCTTTTCTCTTGTTGTGAGATGCTTTAAAACCGTTGACATCCTCGTCGAGGACCATGGACGGTGGTTTGACCTTCTTGCCCCATCCTTGCTGAGGCTGGGGCTGAGCAGCCTCTTGTACGGGTTTGGAAGGCTCGACCAGGGCTGGGGGCGCGAAAACAACTGCGGTCGATGATAGGCCAGCAGCTGGGATTGGGCCACTGGAGGTGACTGCGGCTCCTACAGGTAGCCTTGCTGGCGTGGGCTTTGATTTGTTGGCTTGGTTTCTGCGCACAGGAGCGAAAGCCAAGGATGCCGACCATCCTTTGATTCAAAGATGCGAAACGGACATTTCAATAAACGAGTTGTATATTGCACAGGGCAGCAATTGAAGAGATACCGGCTGTGGGCTTTGCTGGTGCTGGTACATCAGCAACCTTTGGAGATTCTACTATCGGTTTTGCGGGTTGTTGGGCTTCTTCAGGCTTGGTTGGAGCGGCAGCGGCAGCAGGAACAGCAGAGGAAGAGAAAGTGGATCCTGAGGAGAATTGGATTCCACCATAGAGCCCACCTGCTCTGCTTGACATGGTTGTTGTAGTTCAAGGTATTTTTGTACACGTGATCTAGTCTGACTACCATGCATATGAAGTGCTAAAATACTTTTCTCGCGCTTCTTTCGTTAGGATGTGTACAGCAAAGTCTCCAGCGTCTACCATCACCCATCCATTGTGTGTTCGACGCTTGGTGTTAGGAGCAAGAGGCAGTGGCGGATCGACGGTCAAGAGCTGTGGTGTAATTTGTCAAAAAGTTTCACCAAACGACTTTGCAGGTTCACTGACCGTCTTCCTGACCACTCGCACTACTGACTCAATCGCCCCAGCATCTTCTGCACCTTCCTTGACCTAATTCACACATTAGGTATTTGTAATAGACCTGGAAATATTGACTTGCTTGCGCTGTGACAGCCCAGTTCCAAAGCCCGCCGGGGATATCATATGACGACTCGCCCGCGTATGTTCCTCCTCGCCGCCTGCGACCTTGAGGTTGTCGGAGGGGCAAAGGAGGCCCTGGAGCACGTTCTACTGATTCCGAGACGATCAAAGTGGAGAGATCGAGGTGAGGAGAGACTGATAGTTGTGAATGGAGCTCTTTAATAGCTTCTGGTGTGTTTTCTGGAATTTTTGGGACATTTGAAGGAGGACGGTGCACTGGTTGACGACTTGAGGAAGGGATAGGCTCGTCTACGAACCATGGAAGTGCGGTGGAATAAGCTCTTCGAGAGGCAAACGCGGTCGAAAGACATCGCTGCATGACGGAAATAAGTAGAGGTGTGACGATGTGACAGGAAAAAGTTTGGATCTTGCCATGGGCGTTCGTGCTGGCGTCGTAGTCTGTGTCACTAGTTTCCTACTTGGTGGGTTTATTTCGTTTTTTAAACGCTGAACATGACTTGTTAACCCTTCTGCAGGTGCTTTGTTCACTCATTGGATTGCCGACTCCCTTACTCTATGGAAATCACCCGTGACGGATGAGCATCTATGGACTGCCGCTACGTACTACTCCATTCTCGCCAAGAGCCCGCCTGAGGCCTTGTGGTTCCTTGCCTCCGTGGTAGTTACAGGATGCATAACTATTCTCTGGAGCTTTGGCGACGGCGAGGCGGGTAACATCATGTTTGATGGAGGAAGCATATGTACGTCCAAAAAGCATTTCACAATATATCCTAGCATCTACTAACATTTATATCAACTCTTCTAGTCCTCTTTGGCACCACAATTGTTATGTATCTGTACTCTGTTCTCCCCAGTCCGTTCTCAAAGCGTGTCATTTGTATCACTTTCCTGATTTCCCTACAGGTGTCTTTGCCAAATTCAATGCCTTGCCCGCCCATCAACTCAAGGACCCCTTTCCTCGCGCACTTCGCCTAGTAACCCTTGAACTCGCGTCCAACAACCTCATATGTAGTGTCGCCTTGACAGGCGTCCTAGCCCTTCAGGCGGGCCGCTTCTGGGCTGAAAGTTCAGATGCTGACGACGAAGTCTTTGAGGAAGGCGAAGCGGAAGCACCACAATCACGAGCGAAAACTCCAGAGCATCCACTCACGGAGAAGGTGCACCAGCGGATTCCGACAAAAGCTGCGCCTTGAGCATTTACGCATTACAAAAGGAGGAAACTGGGACTTTTTTTACGACTTGCATGCTTGTGACTGAGAAATCTATATCAGTGAGATGTATCATATAATACCCTCTACGTTCCGAATGAATGCATCTGTCGAATGCTATGACATTGCTCGATGTGTCTAAAGGGTCGAGCTCTATTCCTGTACAATATCCTCCTTCCTTGGCTTCGAGTTTTTGAGCTCGTTCCCTTGACCAATGATGGACTGCGCCTCATCATCGATGACAATACCTAACGGATCATATTAGTTGTGGAGCTGTGCCATAACAGAAATCTGCGTACCTAAACCTTCTTCCTTGGCAAGGCCAAGCACATGCTCCAGTTCAACGAAACCGTCCTTGTCAACGTCGAGTTTTTGAATGACAGCCTGGCCAACCTCGTCATCTGGTCTATGCTTGATCACATCCAAGGCCTTCTGTAGGTCTTGGACAGAGATGCGCCCCTGGGCATCCGCGGAGATCATTTGGAGAGAGCTTCCCACACGACTGTCGTATTCCTCAAGTTGCCCGTCTATTTTCGTGAGCATGCTACGGATCCGCTTCGTCAAAGCGCCTGACGGTGATTTGGGGTCCTGCATATTGATTGGCATATCTCTTGTAGTAGCGAGCGGCAGGCGAAACGCACCTCCTCTGCCGAGAGATTTTCTTCCATAAGGCTGCGAAGCTCGTTGCGCTCCTTAAGGACGCTAGACTTGGCAGACAGGATAGAAAGAGCTTCTCCCAATTCCTTGAGTTGTTCCGTTGTCATACGTGCATTCTCATCCTCCACTTCTCCTGGGACAAGCTATTTATGTATGAGTGCCCGTGACTCTGAAGAAGACACACAAAAAAGGCACTTACCTCGGAGTCAGGCAATAGAGATTGAGCTGTGCGAACTTCCAATTCCTCCGCCTCTTTTTTGGCACGACGAGCGTCTTCCTCTTTTTGTTCCTGCTCTTCTTCGTCTTCGATGAGCTCCTGTTGCTGTTGCAAAACTTCGAGTTTCTGCTTGTAGCTGGCCTTGTCAGAGTCAACCTCCAATTCCGCCTCGTTGAGCTAAGAAGGAAGATAAGAAAGCGTCATCTACGATAGTTTAACAGAAACAACGTACCAAATTGTCTGGCAGGCCACTCAGGACACTTTCCAAGCTAGAAATGACAGCGGTCTTTCCGTCTTCTTCGTCACCAAACTTGCGGTCGAAGTGGAAAGCCCTCCCGAGAACTAGCAAAACACCTGAAACGCGGTTGTGCAGGTGCAAATCGACCCAGGTCTGGAGCTCTTCCCTCAATCGCGCCGGAGAAACTCCTGTTGTACGGATTCCGCGAGATTGACAAGCCGCTTGAAGTTCCGAGGTCGAGAGTTCTTCGATGCCTTCATTGTTAATGAGTTGGTCATCACGACGAAGGTGGAGAAGACGGGATCGAATAGTTCCACGAAGGAAATTGTCAGTGCCGAATGCGTTCAGACCCATATACCGTGACATCGAGACCAGCTGAGGACGGGATAAGTTGTCGAGTGTGAGATCATCGTCGAAAAGTTTTGCGACATTGATGACGTCCTGTGCAGATGGCGATTCTCCAGTGGACCGAACCTGTTAAAGCTAAGTAAAGTAAATATATGTTGTAATGAGGTTCGCACTTTGCGGAAGAACTCTTTGAAGGCATCACTACCAACGATGTGTGCATTTGCTTTCAGACCGGATTCACGGAGCGTTTCCTGCAAAAATTTAGCCATGTCGAGACGAACACGGAGGATCTTGCGCTGTTTTTCTTCCTAAATACGGCAAAGAACTGAGTTTTGAACGTGACGACAGTTGTATGACACGTACTGCAGCATACTTGTCCTCGAAAGTGGAGGGCAGCATGTTCGGGAACAGCTTGAGTGCGACGGGCAGAAGAAGCTCCATAAATGGCACAATCAAAAAGACAGAGAACGGAACGAGGCGTAGGATATCCTGTGTCGTACGTTTCAGCTGTAAGCAGAGTGGGCTTCAGTAAAATTTCAAGGCGAAAATAACAGACAAAGTGACCTGTCTGCGTTCGCGACGCGTCAACGTCTCTCCTTGGAGGATCTTCCACTGAAGCCGCGAGGATATGCGCACTTCAGAGACCAAGAGCTTGGTCCCGTGCCAATAGTGCTGTAATTCATGCTTGACCTTCTTCCAGACTCTGGTCGACAGAGGGGCTTCGTTTGTGGCAGGAAGGGTTGGTTTAGGTTCACTATTAGGCGATGGTAGTTTAGATGAGGAATTAGTTGAAGTTATGGGGGTTTGTAGACGGCGAGAGGGTTGGTAATAGACGGTGGTGGGGTGTTGGGTGAAGGCGGAGCGGGGATGGCGAGAAGAAATTAAGGCGGCATTTGGAAGACGACTACAAGAACGAGCAAGGACGGACGAAGTTGTGCGGGGAAGCCATACAGACATAGAGAATCTAAACTACGTAGGCTCTCCTCAAAACTTTGAAATTCTTGCCGGACTCCCGCGTCCGCCGATTGTTTGGCCTCGCGTTCAACTCAAGCCGAGACCGGTTCATCATGTCTTCAGCCGACCTTCACGATCCTAATACCCTCGCCTATAAAAAGGCTAGGCGTCTATACTTCAAGGCCACAAAGAACAGAAATCCTGATCTTGAGCTTGACTGGTCCCCGTTCAGGGCTGCAGAGAAAAAGTACAAAGCCCGCTTCCCACCACCAGATCTTTCCACCGTCCTCGACCTTGCCACTCTCGACCCTGCCAGAGATGACGAGATCCAACAAGGAGTATGGAAGGGCTCGTCCTCAGTGCCACACGCAGAGCTATCAGTAGCGGAACGATCTTCTAAGTTTTACACCATCCCTCAGATCCCTGGTGCCGTTGTCTCCACCCTGTTCTACGATCTCATATACTTATATTCATCAATATACCACTTAGGATTGGTTATATTGCCATCCTTTGTTTCACCGGAAAATCAGAGGGAACTAGTCCGATGGTCTTTGTGCGACCAAGCACGCGAAAATGAGACCAATCTCGACATTCATTATGTCCTTCCCCGGGATGGACTGTGGAGTACGTGGCTAGCGTCTCGGAAAGACCCCAGTAAAGATATCACAGTCCACCCCAAGGCTGCAGAAGATTCTCCTGTTGATCAGGAGCCCCCGGGTCCTAGGCAGCTTGTGAACAACACCCCTGCGACTACCGATAACTTTTCGACTATATCTACGACACCAAAACCTCCTCAAGCCCCATCGGCAACCATCAAACCTGCACCTTCTTCTGAACTTATGACCAAACTACGCTGGGCCAATATAGGCTGGTTTTATCACTGGGGTACGAAGCAGTACGACTTTACCAAGGGCAAAGGAGTCATTGACCCCCGCCTACGAAATCTGTGCAAGGGCGCAGTCGCTGCTGTTGACTGGAAACAAGTTTATACTGACACCAACAGCAACTGGGGCGAGGAGGAAGCAGATTGGAAGACATGGAATGAGACGTACGGTAGGGCATGTTGCATCTGAAAACGACGTCATCTCATTCGTTGATCTTCAGAGCCCGACGCTGGGATAGTGAATTTCTACCAGACAAAGGTACGCTCTTCTTCGAGGTCTATCACTGGTTCCTAATCCGATAGCAGGATACTCTTATGGCGCATGTGGACAGGTCTGAAGTATGCTCCACATCGCCCCTCGTATCAATTTCGTGAGTCTGCATTTTCTTGCTGCTATACGTGTCTCACTCGATTCTGCATAGCCTTGGGAATGCAGCTATATTTCTCATAGGCGGTCTGACACGAGATTCGACACCAGTGCCAATCCTTCTCCGCTCTGGAGATGTCGTCATCATGTCTGGTCCTGAGTGCAGACGTGCATATCATGGTAAGACTTTTGAAGGTATGTATATTAAGCGCTTTCTCATACCTCTGGACAGGTGTACCCCGTATATTGGACAATACATTGCCGCCTCATCTTAGGAATCTGGATGAGGATTGGGAACCCTATAAAACGTATCTGCGCACGACGCGAATTAACGTCAACGCACGCCAGGTATTTCCCAAGGGTTTCCAACCCGAGTTTGTGCATGCATAGCGTACTTTTATATTTTTAAAATAATTAGAGAATGAGAACGAATCTGAACGACATACTATCTAGAATCTCGGCATGACTTCGGCAGGTGTGATTGGCTTTGACGTTTTCAGCAAATAATGTCCACTGTACAGTTTTACAAATGTTCTCCCACGCTGATACGCTCTCCACCTCACCGTTGTAACCATCGTCAAAAGCCCCTTACTTCAAAATGGAAAACGATGCTGTATGTCTTGATCTCGTTCGCAACTCCATGCTAGGCGCACTGTACTGATTTTCGGCTGGTAGGGTGTCCTCGTCGATCTCTACGTGCCCCGCAAATGCTCGGCTACCAGTGCGCACTCTTTCTAAGCCCCAACAGAATCGCGTTAACAAGGAGATTTCTAGACCGCCTGATCACCTCTAAGGACCACGCGTCCGTGCAGATCAGCATTGCCGATGTTGACGCCAATGGCCTTGCGCTTAACACCACCACCACCTTTGCACTCTGCGGACAGGTCCGATCCCAGGGCGAGAGCGATGACTCTATCAACAGGCTGGCGACAAAGGCGGGACGTACGTGGTTAAATTTATTTTGCATATCATCGCGATTCTCATTTTCTTTTTGACAATTTAGTCCTCCGTAACGTCTGGTCATACCAAAAGTAATTGCTAGAGTTACAGATTGTTTTGTTGTACATTGGCCATTACATCGCTTTTTTTTCACCCAGAGCACATAACGACGCTGCGACAATTGAGCGCGCTTGAGAGCCAGTTCCTGACTGAGAACGTCGTCTTGAGATTTTTTCTTTATTGGTGCACGTGCAAACTCGTCCCGAATTGTCCATGGCGTGTGGTACTTACCAAACTGCGGCAACTGCGGTCAGGAATGGACGACGACTACATTGAGGCGTCGTCTTCTCTTGATTCTTTTATTTCCACAACCTCGGTTGGTCCCGTACTACCTTGCTAGAGTCCCCACTCATCCCTACCATAGTCTGGCTCAATGGTTGAGATTAAGCGGACAGATCTACCTTCGACACCATCGACGAGTCAGAGCCGCGACGACGATAGATATCGTTTAATCTACAGCAAGTCAAAGGTCTACGTAAACCCGACAGCTTATGCAAGGGATAACATTCCGGGGTTCGTTGCGCTGGTCAAAAGAGTTGGTACTGCACTGTTCCCTTAGGCGGCTATCTGACCCCTTTTGTAGGAAGCTACCAACCCCATTTACTTGCTCGCATGGATTCCAGAGACGCTTCTCAACGAAAGAGGGACGACCGAATGGGACAAGTTTGTAAAGGTCGAGGAAAAGGTTGTGTGGGATGACCAGGACGATGGTACGCTTGCTTCGACTTTGCCTGACAAATCCCGGATTGAAGTTGTTTGATTTCAGATGTCGTCCACATTGACCTTCCGACACAAAGGCCTGAATCGTATGCATTCTCAGTACCACTGACGTCGATATATTCGCTTCTTGTGTATCCTCCGACGTTGTCTTCCTGGTGTGAGTTGTTGTTCGGTTCCTCATGTTTGAGAAACTTATACTGCTTTAGATGGATCCATTGGAATTAATCTAATCAACGGAGACACACTACCGACTCTACACTTTCATGATGACGAGTCGCGGTCGTTTACGCTGGCATCACCACCACCTCGATCTCTAGGGCAAGGCACAACATCATACCCGCCTCCTGCGACGCACATTGGGCAATCCGGGAACTCGTGGGGCGGTGAAGACCTTCTTTCGCGACTACGGTCCTACTCACACCTGATGCGGTCTACGCTGGAGTCATCGCTGTTTCTTGTTGACCCGTCTCGTGCGGACATTGAGGCGCACTCTACACAGATCTTCAGCGATGACGCGGTTGATGACATACTTGCACAATCGTCATTTGCAAACTCGCACTCTCCAGTTCCCGCCCACCGTCGTCCCCGCCCCCTAGTGACGTCACAACCCAATCCATACTCGCACCGGTCATCCGTCCTACACAGATCACTTCCCTCTCCAATTCCCAGTAATCCATCTCAGGCAAGAATCGCTCTTCTCCAGTCCTTTTCTAACATCACCCGCGCCACACGCCACGCTGCCCAGAACATACTTTCTCATCCACTCGCCAAACCTATCGTTCCCCATCTTCCTGACCCAGTCCGCAGCCTCGTCAACGCTAATGGCGAGTGGGAGTGGGGTAGCTGGGTCGAGAAAGGTGGCGTTGGCGAGTTCGAAAGTGCCCGCGTCTATCTCGCTCGATGGGCTAGAATAGTTGCTGAAGAGGGTGAACGTGCTCGCAGAAGAGAGGCCCAAGCTCTCCCTTCTACATCTACAGCAGAGGAAACCTCGTCGCTTGGAATATTTGAGCTTTTGCACTCCACCTCCAACCTTCCTACACCCAAGGCATCCCGAGATCCACTTCATCCCATTGACGAGACTATGTGGGCCAAGTGGTTCTCAGAGGACGGTCGACCCAAAATCAGGATTGAAGAAATGAAACGAGAAGTATTTAGGCGTGGAGTCAGTACCAAAGGAAAACTCAGGCAAACCATCTGGCCATTCGTTTTAGGAGTGTACGAGTGGGATGTCACGCGCTCTGAACGGCTACAAAAATGGGATGAAAAACGGTAGGTAGTATCTTTGGCTGTTCACCGAACAGATCAAACCTTTTCATAGGAAGTTGTACCGCGAACTTAAAGATCAGTGGTGTGGTGTCCCAGAAGTATTTGACCGGGCGGATGTCATCGAGGTTCGCTGAGTTGTTTAATGACATAACGTTACTCTTACACATATTTCTAGGAACGACATCGAATAGACGTGGATTGCCGTCGCACCGATCGAAGTCAACCTCTTTTCACCACCCCAGAACCTACGGCAACTGGGCAAACCGATGAGAAGAAAAATCACCAACGTTACTCCACTATCTCGCCTAACATGGGTGACATTGGCTCGCAGTCTCCGACCAACGCGCACATCGACCGACATGCGGGTATCTTGTTGACATATAACTTTTATGAAAAGGATCTAGGTTCGTGACTGCGTGATTCCTCGCTTCTTGAAGGCTTACAGTTCTCTATCTCGCTCAGGTTATGTTCAGGGAATGTCCGATCTATGTGCCCCGATCTACGTGGTTATGGATGCCAACGAAGAAATGACGTTCTGGTGTTTCGTCGAAGTAATGCACAGAATGGTTCGTGTACGAAAGTTTGACTACAATCATTTCTGACTCGAAGGCTTTGGTAACGGGTAGAAACAGAACTTCTTACGAGACCAAAGTGGCATGAAGAAACAATTGCTCACTCTTCAACAACTCATCGGGGTTATGGACCCCGAATTATACAAGCATCTAGGTGGGCTCTTTAAACGTGTTCATCTTTCTCTTTTAGCTCACCCTGACTGTAGAGAAAGTTGATGGTCTAAACTTATTCTTCTGCTTCCGGTACGGGTTGTCCACGATATCGTATTTACCGTTACTCATACGCCCTTCTACAGTTGGGTTTTGATCGCTTTCAAACGGGAATTCCCCTTCGACGATGTCCTTCGCTTGTGGGAGGTTCTGTGGACCGATTACTATAGTGATGATTTTGTTCTCTTTGTCGCATTGGCCGTGCTCGAGTCACATCGAGATATGATTTTGCGCTATCTCGTCGAGGTGAGTCGCCCAGGAAATCAACCAAACTCAACCAATTAACGTGACGCCCTCAGTTTGACGAAATACTGAAGGTTCGTTCGCCAGATTTACAATAGGATGAGAGTTACTGACAATTGGGAATTTATAGTACTGCAATGAACTTAGCATGACCATCGAATTGGATACGACCCTCGCTCAAGCGGAGGTTCTCTTTCTGTCCTTTGCTCAGCTTGTCGCGGACATTGACCGTCGAAAAGCCGAAGAGCTGCCTACACCATCGACCAGCGGTGTACGACGTCGTGGGACACTGCCAGGAGGCGACAAGTCGACAATGACTCTTAATATGCCAACTCTTTCGGAGAATCTTAGGGATCTTTTAAACACCGGGCGCTCACAGAATACTGAATGGAAGCTGTAATATTCTCAAATTGTAGCCATAGTATAATACACACTTGCTTTGATCACCAAAGACTGAATCGGATACATGAATGAAACACACTGACGCATACCATCAGCATGGCACACAACATGAATATCTTGCGCACTTACGCACTAAAGGACCCAGCAACATTACCAAGCTCTGTGCTTTTCAGCCATACTGCGAACTCTCTAGCGATATATGACACCTATCCCAAGTCAATCTTTCACTTTCTGCTCCTCCCTAGACTCGGAGTGAAACCACCTCTGGACGCGGATGACTTGACGAGCCTAAGAACTCTCTTGAAAGCCGACAGGGCTCATGCTAAGCAGGTCATCTCTGCCCTGAGCGAAGACGCAGTAATACTGCGGAAAGAGATTGAGGGTGAGATGGTGAAGCGCTACGGATTCAAATGGGACATACGGACCGGCTTCCACGCTGCCCCCTCGATGCCGTGAGTACCCCACTCCCATTCGACGCGTCGTCACTAATTCCCTACGCGCAACCTAGCCATCTACATCTCCACGTACTCTCTTCGGACCTGCAATCTGACCGGATGAAGATCAAGAAACACTACAACTCATTTCATCCCAAAGTCGGGTTCTTTTTGGATATCGACGAAGTCCTGTCCTGGTTCGATGCGGAGGACTCGTATTTCAACTCAGTAGGCCCATCTTCATGCAACTACTATTCATATAGCTCATAACTTGCGCCAGAAGGCTAAACTGGATCCCAAGCCGTATGAGGCGCTTCTGAAGGAAGAACTTGCGTGTTTTCGCTGTGGGTCTTCTATGAAGAACATGCCGGCACTGAAAACCCATCTTGAAGAGGAATGGGATAAGCTCACGGAGCGAGAAAAGGGGAAGCTCGAAAGAAAAAGGAAGTTTGAAGAAAAGCTCGCTGCAAAGGGGGTGTATGAGGCATCCGATTCCAAAAAATTGAAGGCAGAATCTGTTGGCTCCTCTCCTTGATTCTTTTCTAGCTATCAAGGCCAGTGGGCGACTAGACAATGGTCATAGCAGGACGATCTCAATTTCCTTCTCATTTCTACTCAGCCAAGCTGACCTGAGGTCGTCGTCGTGATAATGGCGGTGCACACGCAGTCTGATACAGTGGCATGCATTCTACATATATTACAGTTTCTTCAAGGAGTTTCTACAGTCTTTTTTCTTTTTACACGAAACACAAAGCCTAGACGAATCCACGAAGCGATCGTCGTACGGCACCCAACCCTAGGTATTTATGTAGAGGTTCAAATCCCATCTAAGAAGTTTCAAAAATGAGCAACAAGGGCTTGGAAATTATCAAGCCGCTTGTTGTGCCTCAGCGGCTTCAGCGCTGGCTTTGAGTTTCGCAGCGCGAGAACGTTCACTAGCTTCACGGATAGCCCATGTTAGCTCGTACGTCCTGACCGCATCTATAGCATGCTGATTCGTCACAAAGTTCAGAGTTTGGTCAATAAAAATGGCTGACCGTCGTAGGTGCTCAGGATTTGAGCAGCTTCAGGATCCTCTTCGATGTCCTCGATAATGTCAATGAGGTTGGAAACCTCAGAAAAGAAAGGATCATCATCTGGGAAGCGGATAGCTTGCTCGTTCTCGTCCCCAGGCTTGCGCACGTAGAGCACGGGCTGAACGTATGGGTTTACCAACCTGTGAGGTAAACGTTGAGCAAAGTCTGCGACACCGGGGCGCTTGGAAATCATACTTGAGTTGATAGCCATCGGCATAGACCTCTAATTCGCAACTGTAATTGGTATCCTGGAGGACTACGAGGTGGGTGAAGCTGCCAACAGCACCGCTGTCGTACTTCCTGTAGTATGTAGTACGCCTCTTGAGTCAATCCATTGGTTGAACCTCTGTGGAACGTACCAAGTCGCGGCAGTTACACGGGGAACCCTGTTCTCCGGTGCAATTTTGCTCTCGTCAATGGAAATCTTGGAGAGCTGACCCGCATTCTCATCCCATTCTAGCGAGTGCGCGCTGACTGTGGAGATGTCCACCTCTCCACCAAAGTAGCGAGAAAGATCACAGAAGTGAGTCCCTTGTTCGACAATGGGGCCAGCACTGGTATCTTAAGAACAAGTTGGCAGGCAGGAACATGATGGACTAACCTCTTGGACTTGTCCCACCAATCTGGTTTGGCGATCGCTTCGTACGCACATGCGTATCGGGCGATAGTCGCCATAACAGTCAGGTTGTTCTCTTCTATAATCTGCTTCATCATCTGGACTGCTTTCAGGTATCGCAGCATATAACTACGAACACGGTAAATTTTTGGAAACGTTTTCGAGTATGGTAACATACCCGACGGAGCAAATCGTTTTGGTGTCACTGATGGTCTTCGCAATGGTAAACGCATCATCGATCTCGTGGTGAGGTCCTGTAGCGATGGGCTTCTCGATGAACATGGCAACACCAGGGAAGTACTTGAGGATCTGCATCTCGATGTCGCGTCCTGGCTGAAGAGACCCGCGGAACATGGGGGGACTACCGACGATGACCGCGCGAGGTCGATCCTTGGGAGACATGCTCTTCACAAAGTCTTCAAGAGTCTTGAAGACGCGAGTGTCTTGGTAGGCAGACACGACGAACGAGTCACATTTCTTCTGGAGGACAGCAGTGGCGCGCTCGATGGCCGGATCGATGAGCGCGACGACCTTGAGACGCCTTCCAAGTTTGCTGCAAGGGCCTGTTGGTGCTAAGTTATGATCTTGTATCGATTGTGCTCACTGTTCAAATCGAAACGAGTGGTTCCACGGTCCTTCATCGGATCCTAATGGGATGTCAGGACGCGACTTGAATCAGATAGGGGATGTACTCGCCAAACATGATGTTTCCTGCGCCAATGAAGACAACATTAAAGTCATCGGACCCGCCGACGTGGATCGCCCTGTACAATCATGAGGAGACTAAGGAAGGACAGAGAGAAGATGACGTACTTATCCATGGGAATGAGCCTCCATGGATCGATAGAAGGGCGACGAGAGGAGATGCCTGAAGGTCTGCGGTCTGATGGACGGCGCTCTGAAGGACGGCGCTCTGAGGGCCTGCGGCTGGACATGGCTGTTTGAAGGAAAGACACGGGACAGGGTTAACGGCGCTGTTTTATACTAAAATATGTGTAGATCAGACGTCGATAATCTGGAGCTCCACACATGATAGCCTCTCTCGTCATGTAATCGTTATCCTATCCGTATATCTTTCCTTCAGTAGTAGTATAAGAGTCCAATTTCATGACGAAGGTGCCTCCATTATAGACTGCTGCCGCATTGCTAGTTCCTCCCGTCTCCGTTCAGCGGCTTCAAGCCGATCGGTCATGGCCTTGAGCTCCGCCTTCAGTTTCTCGTTTTCTTGAGATAACTTCAGCACGTTCGACGCTCGCTTCTGGACCTTTGCTACACTGCAGAATCATTATGGATTCACTATGTCCAATACATACACTCATATAGGCAGTGATGAACACTTACTCGGCATTAGAAGACGTGCCGAGAATCGAGGATATGTCCAACTCAAGATCTAGGTTCGTGGCAGGTATCTCTGGAAGTGGTATTGCTGGTAACTTGGAGCGGGTTTGCTCCTCGTAATCCCCCTCCTCGTTAACGGGCTCTGCATTGGAAGCCTTCAAGTTTGAGCCGGCCACTGGCTGAAGAGCCTGAGTGCTGATCAATTCATATCAGACGGGCTTTGCCATACGGTCTCCAGGGAAAGAGCACAGACTCAGCCTCTTCATGCTCGCGTTGGACAGGCTTTGGCAGAGAGCTCATGGTGGTGGGTTAGGAGCAAGATGTCAATAAGATGAACTTATCACATCACCAGGCAACCAAATCAGGAAATGAGGCACTCTTCCATCGACCATGATGCGAAGGTAAGTACTCCACTCCACCTCCTTATTTTGCTTTATTTCATGCTCTGACTCGCCTTCCTGTAGATGATTATGAACTCAGGTCATCTTATTCTTGCCTCCTCTGCCATTTTCTTTGCCATAGCAAGCTACGCCGTCCTGTTTAGCGCGTTCCTTCCACCAACTGGCCTCTTGGTACGTGTGACTTCACTCCAAATCGCAAAACTTACTACGTTTTATTAGTTGTTCGATATGCTCGCCCATGACACACACTACAAATATTTCGCGCTCTTCATCATCCCGACCGGAGCTTATTTCGTCATCGCAAACTGGGTGGGATGGCAGTATTATCGTAATTCGTAACTGGCAATGGCAGGGAATGTGTGGTGTTATACAGTTGCAAAAATAAATAATCAATAGATAACGGGAAAAGGGGGTCGAAGGGTATTCAATCCTTCAGGCGGGAATGCAGGGACGAAGGCCGAGGTCTTTTCTGTACCTCACGGAGCTCCAACCAAAGTCTGCTTCTGGCACCTTCGTTTGCCCCTGCTTCACTGGATGGGCCCGCCCGTGTAGGGCTACTGTCCCTCTCAGTAAAAGATGCACTGGATCTCACGGGGCTCGTTTCGCGGGTTTTTGGCACCGAAAACTTCGACCCCAAACCCCTCTCTGAAATTGGCCTAGGCCTTAGAAGGCTAGTGACTGGTGCAGGTGGTGGTGTGGCTGGCGAGGAGGGCTTATTAGAATGACGCGCACCAGGGCGCGGGAATATGTCACTGTAGCCGGGGGTAAGAGTCGTTTGAGGCACTGGACGTGTCTGCCGAGGAGCTGCAGTCGGAAGCCGAAGGTATCGTGCCCGTCTGCAAAAAAGGATGAATTCATGCTTTGGGAACAACAAAGACTCCAACGTACGCAACGGCTTTGAGAGCTATTTTCGTGCGGTAAGTTTCAACCCACTTGTCCAAACACTTGCCTATAATTCAGGCATAAGGAGGTGAATAATGATACGAGATGCTTAACCTTACTCAGAGTAGTTTTTCTGTCCTTCTCCCGTGCTTCCCTTGCCTGGAGCGCTCTAGGCATAGCTTGTCGCCAACTTTCAAAGTATTGGGTCCTGAGATTGCTTGCATGGAATCGTATGGCAGGAAGTGACTGAAACGAATGGCGTGAGCTCGACAAGAGGGAAGTGTAATCCAAATACATACCTTGGTCTTGGAATGCCATAGGCCGAAGGCCCTGAACAAGGTATTCTTCTGAGTTTGGATTATCACAACATGTTCCTGTCAAGGGTTAATGCTGGATCTGGGTAGGCGATCAAATATCAATCATCTCACCATTGGACGCAATTTTTCATCGCTAAAGCGATCTCTCCATTTGTCCCAGGTATATGCCATTATGGAAAGCTTAATCTCGTCCTCTTTTCCCTTCAGCGTGATGCGGCGGTGGCGGGTAACGCGAGCAAGTCCTGACCAACGAGAAAACACTCGGCGCATATTTTCTTACTCAAAGATGAATAGCTGAACCAACATGAATGTTCACGAGAAAAGCTCACCCTCTCTTTTGACTAAAAGGTAACTCTGCATGAGGCTGAGCATCTCAAAATGCCGAGTGTACGCTTTCTGCCATTTCCTAAATGTGGTACTAAAAACAAACGGTTAGTTCGCGATGCGAGGATGAGATAACACAACATACACTTGTAGGGCTGTATCGAAATTTTGCGCTACGTCCAGCTCCTGTAGTTTCACTGCAATGACGCGATTCGTCCAGACGGTCAGTGCATCTCGTAGGGTTCGCTGGGTTCGGGCAGATCAATGTCAGCACGGAGGTACACTTGATTCTCTCTGACCTTTGTCACATTATCATGGATAATTTCCTCAGCCAGCCTTAGTTGTTTCTGGCGGCGAGCCCGACGCAACCATACTATTCCGCCACTGAGTAAAAATCGAAGATAGTGGTACGCTACAGAACTTACTGTAGAACATTTTATGGACGCGATGGTTGTGAAAGGTCGTCAGTCGTTTCTCGGCCGCTCTGTTATTCATGACCACATGCCAGGCTCTCCAAGCACGGCGGGTGGAAAAAAAACTGGCTGCCATCCTCGCCATCTTGGCCTGCTTCAGCTTGTCGCGAAGCTTCATACGCCAGGCGAGGAGTGCTTTGTAACAAAGTTGTTCTGAATCGCATTGTACCGCGACCAAGTGCGCGTTCCGATGAGTATAATGTACTTCTTGCCATTTATGGAACACTGCCACCAATGCGCTAGAGTCGGCGCGCAAAGCAAAAGCAAGTGCAAGGTCTGCGAAATATGGTGAGATCGAAAGGTTCAGAACATAAGTCACCGCATACCGTTACTACGCCTCTGCTGTTGTAGCTGCTGTTTCCAGACTGACCAGGCCGCGTAAGTGAGGTTTGACGCCTTGAGCCGCTCTACCGTTTTGCCCTGTCTCCGAGCTTTCCAGACTCGGAAAACGGCTCTGACAAGAACACTATCCTGACGAGCAACATGTTTGAGTGCTCGGCTTTCCAAGGCCTGTGCAAGTTGGTAAACATCTTGGGGAGCGATAAAAAAGAAAAACCTACATGAATCCTATCCCGGGAAGCTTTCCAAGACGTTATTGAAGACCTCAACAACATGAACTGATAGAACTCGGTAGCCGACCTGTGGTCATGCCTGTCATGGACGTCAGCTTGACAAAGGCCTAGATAAAAGATACTGCCTTACATATTCTTCTGCCACACGGACATTGAATCACTCATTAACCTCAAACCAATCCTTTCGGCCATGACTCGTTCAGAAACGCGCATATCAGTTGCTATTCGCCAACGATCCCAACACCGTAGGAAAATTTTCTCCTGAGATGCTTGAAATGCATCACCGGCTGCCAGCTCGAGCTCGTTGATTGTGGATAACCGGGTCTTCCAACGTTTATACAACCGGTATACCAAACGCTCGACGTAATGCTGGCCGGATATATGGGAACGATATGACTGCCGCCATTTAGCCAAGGCGTCTTTGCATAATTTGTGTTCTCGTTGTTCGCGGATTATCTTCATCTTCTGGCGCATGTCTTGACGCCACTTATCCTGTTCTTTCTCTCTCAACCGACTCCTCCAGATAGAGAGGGCTTTCCTACGGCATCGGTTGTCAGACATTGTGGTGATACGCTGGTGAATATCACAGCGAGATGCATTGATATGCCTCCACCGTTGAAGATGAATACGCAAAAGCAAGTTGTCACGAGCTGCGGCAATTTGCTTGTCGGTTGTCTATGATAATGTTAGGTCCAAAGAAAGCTCGATCCACATGGGATACGCACTACTATCCAGCGGAAGCCCTGACGCCACACGTCCCAGCAACGGCACAATAACTTGTAGTTCCGGAATGCATCTGCTTCTGCCTCGTCTCTTTGCATTCTAATTCTGTTCCAAGCCTCTTCTTCATTCACAACACTGCCCTTTCGTTCTCGCGCATTGGCAACGACCTGCCTTGCTGCGGCAGATGTAAGGTTTGTCGATCCAGGATGGACACGTTTGGGTTGGTTTGGATGTTGCCAATGAGTGGTGGCGGCAAAATATGAGGGTGGTGTGGTGGAAGGGGCATAGCTCTCCTCACTTTCTGGTTCGATAGGTTCGATTCTCCATGGTCTTGACTGTCCCGCTGCGGCAGATGCTGAAACAGGCATCAAAAGTAAAGAATCACTTCTGAGGTGAACGGAAGTGTGGGACGTCGTGGTTTGGGCTCGGGATGGTGGTCGATTGTTAGGCATGGAGAGTTCAAGGGAATGTGTAGAGGTCATATCGTCATCAACAGAAGAGTGCAAGCTGAACGTATCCTCAGTCGGTGGAGGCACTCTCGTTCGCACTTCAGGCCTATGTGTGTGATAGGTCGGTTGTGGACGATCATGGTATTGTTTATTGTTTTCTCTTCCACTCGAATGGCTGTACTGCGACTTGACTGCGTTCCATTTGTCCCCCCAATTTTTTCCCTTCATCGTCCCGAGCTTGAGTAACTTCCCATAGTATACAACCTCCTGGGGATTGAGGCCTCGCTCACGAAGAACGTCATTGTATGCTTTAAAGACGCTGAGGAATGCCGTGGCGGATGGTCCAGCCCGTTCGATCACAGCATCGAGAAGGTCAATTTCTTCGGGAGAAAGGCCAGAGAGTTCGGGGACAGAAGCAATGGTCGAGGACCTGGAAATATCAGCAGCGATTCTCTCCACGGCTGCTAGTTGTCGAGAAGGTTTAGCAGGTGGAGATGCACGAGTTGGCCTAAATTGCGACATAAATAGTATGCCGTCGTACCAGGCGGGTAGATCGAGGAACGCGTCGACCGCGTTCAACAGACCTGTTTGCATATGTTATTCTCAAATATACTTCCGGTTCAAAGTCCGCGGCTACTGTATTACATTGGTGGTACAGTACACTACTGAAAGGTAAAATACACAAGTTGTCTAGTCAAGTCCTCCACAAATCCGCGAACTGCATCGCTGCAGGAGACCCTTGAATGTCCCATCTCAGTCCCTGCGGGCTACTAGACATCTCAACGTATTGTGGCACTGGATCTGAAGTTGCAGGATACCCCTGATTTATAGTCCTCACAAAGTGAGAAAGGCTAAGGTCCATGTCGACTTCGCCAGGTGTGTAGTGTCCGTGTGTCGAAGGTTGTGGATTATGTGTATCCACATCATACATTATGTCTGGCCAGGAGTAGGCGAGGGATGACGAGGGTTGCTCATGAATCAAAAGCTGAGTAGCGGAAGACTCGCTAGAGGGTGAATCAGAAGTGACCACCGGCGGGGCACAGCTGTGCTTTGCCAGGAGTGATGACAAAAAGCGCGAGTAGAGAGCAGGGGTGTGTCGGCCATCTAAGGCGACATCCTTGGAACCCAATATGGCAATAAGATTCTGGACGTCCTGGATGATCTCAGCATGTCTCTTCTCGTCCAGGAGATGGAGAAGTTTGGGGCGTAGAAGCTACAAACTGGTGTGAGAATACGGAAGGGCGAGATATAGCCAGACCCACATTGATCAGAAATGCCGCTGCGAATGAAACATAAAGGAAATTGGCCCCCATGGCAAATCGCAGATTTCCTGTCGGGTAGAGGCGTTCTACCATGATTTGAATGACCTCCCGAGCCGCCTTTGTTGACTTCAAAACAAGTTCTGAATCCCTTGTAAATCCCGTTTTGACGCCATGTTGAAAGCCAACGGCGAGAACGACCAAACGCAAGTAAGTTGTGATCCTGATATTCAAGGTCAACCACTTCTCAGATGGACAACATCGGGACATACATTTGAGTTGTATTGCCCCGGTAAGCGCATATCTCGAGCGCTGCAAGAATCATTTCAGCTCGATCGTTCACGATGCTATTTTGGTTGCCGTTTGGACTCACGAAGGTAATAGAACTCCTGCGCATATATCTGGACCCACTCCGACAGTTCCTGCGAAAGCTTAGCTTCTGTCTTCAGGACCAGAGCAACCACATCAAGGTCCTTGTTTCATAGTCAATAATGGTCATAGTAGACTGATTGTCAATCACTCACTGGTGACTCGGCCTCCTTTGCCATGATCGCTCGAAATTCAGCAACAACGATGATTATGTGCACATATGCACAAAGGTGGACATCGTAGGGCAGTCCCATTGGCATTTTGTACCATTCGCGAGAATGCCTAGCAAGGTAGTCGTCGAGGCGAAGCATGGGCATTTTCCCAAACTGAATGGCGTGCGACCCATCAACGCAGTAGCAGTTTAGCCATGTCCGCGTCCTATTCAACTTTTCTCGCTCGCTACATGTATTTGGCGGTGGTTGGTTGAGCTCCAGCTCTATTGCCATTCTTAAAAAAAGCACACGTCAGATTGTTGGAAAGGGATAAAGTACTTTGCCTACCGAATAGCAACTCCCATGAGTAACCAGCTACGATCTTCAGCCCATTTTTTCTTGGGAACGGGGTAGACAGCCATCAAAAGATAAGCCTGACATACGTCCACACTTTTGGACCCGTCGATCAGCGCCCGTCCGGCAGCATCGCGAGCAAATTCCATAGCCATCAGATACATGGTAGGCTTCTCTTCGTAATATCTGGAAGCAACGGCACAGACTGATCAAATGAGGACGGATGAATGGTGCAGCTTGATTTCTAGACGACGATAGCACTTACTGACGGTAAATAAGAACGGACAAGTCCATATGAGGTTTTGAGGAGTATGTAGTTCTGGATCCAGAATTGAAAAGAAAGGCTGAAAATAGCTGTAAGATAATCGTCAACACGGCGATGGCAAGACCGTTACATTTATACGTTCAAAAAAACTGTCGATCTTCACTTCAATAGAAAGCACCGGGTAAGCATGAGCCCACGTACATTTCGAAAAGATATCCGATCTCCTCCGCATATAGTTCACAATATTTCACAATGTCTGGCGGTGACAAGGTTTCATTTGAACTTTGAGCAGTGGATCCCGTGCCTGGTAGAAATTTATTTCTGATCGATTCCTCGGGTGTTCTGGCCGTCGATGACCACCGTCGAAGCATCAAGCTTTTCTCTAGCCACTAATCAGCTGGATAATGGCGGTAAGGACGGGCGTCGACGCACTGATATCAGGTGGGCGGTTGGATTGTGCACGGCTCATTGACTCCCGTATCCTATTGTCCGCCTTCAATTGATCAAATTGCAGAAGTAGTTGCTGAATCTGAAGGTCTTGATAGTGTGCCTTCGCTTGTAAATCCTCGTGAGTACTGCGAATGAAACAGAGCATGAGGGATATTGTATGTGCACTCGATAAACAGCTGGGACATACGGTGCTGGCTTGCGTTTCTTTCGAGACCGAGCAAGGCATTGATGACCCCCTGCTTGACACCTACGACAAGTGCTTTCGCCGCGTTTAAAATCGCATTTGACCTGTAAAGAAGTCAGACAAAGATTCTGATATGTTCACTTCCCAACGGACTTTCAAGGACTTGCAGTGTACACAAGCGCCAGAACTTAAACAGTCATAAGGTAACAGATCCCATTGACATGTCCATGGAGACTCACGATCTTGGAACCACCTGTCTTCGTCTCTGCGTTACGTTTTGATCATCCACCTCCTCATCGCTGTCACTGCCGTCGACCAGACTCGAGAAGCGGAATTCCGATTTTGAGACCGATGTTGGAATAGGCATGTCGACAAATATGCTGATACAATGTATTCAATATGGGGACGTACGGGATAAAAGCGAAAGTACCTATCAGGCGCGAAAAGGGTCGGTCAGGAGTTCAATTCACAGAAGGGGCTGCCAATTCGATGATCAGGGTGACGGCAGTTGGTGTGAACCCCTCGTTTTACGATAGTGAGGGTATGTGAAGCTGAAACTTGGAAGATTGAGAGTCGGTGGCATTTATATACCGATGACCAACTTGAAAGAGATGATCTTCGGCTACCATCCGAGGTCAACGGTCGCTTCTAATGTCTGATTAGATACGAGTTTATTCGACTAAAAATTGAATCAGGACCCACAACTGCTGCTCTCGTAATTTGGACGCTGGATACAAGATGAGTGTTGTAAATCAGATAAACACCTTTGAAAAACTATATTCTTTTGGTTCAGAGTCGGTTCACTCAACTTGTGAAGAGAAATTGACTCCATAATGGGGATACTCCACATGGCTTGAGATGGGTCCGAACGCCTGACAAACGTCCGTGAGTTCCGGTTGATGAGGGTAAGGAAATATCAAGGCAGAAGCCTGAAGAGTTGCACACCCCTCAAAAGGCGTGGGGAGTTGGTAAGAAATCGGCTTCATGAGTAACGGTCACTGACACAGGCAACTTAAGCGCTGAAATGCCGGTAAGTTGCCGGCTTCCAGGATTATACATAGAGTAGCATGGAGTCCGCCATCCACGTCAAACTAACCTAGGCTAACCCTTGACCTACATATAGTTACATATATTTTCCTGCAGTTTGACTGCTACGGCACTCCCGATACATCCCTCGAGTACTTTAGTCTAACAGATCCTCAGGAATGCCCACCAGGCTGACAAACTGCACTGGTGTGTCAACTACAGCCATCTGATGGTCCTAAGAATAACTACGAATACTCACTACACTGCCAAGACTGAAATGGATCTCAATCGGACCGTTATACCTGCTCATCAGTACAAGCGTCTTGTGAGCCTTCGGTTGTGCGTTCCGATAGAAATGTACTAAATCGACTGCAAGTAAGTACCTTCTTGCGAGGATACTATCTCCGAGTCGACGACTGTCGACGATGAAGATTTACGTCTTCGTCTAGGGCGACGCTGTAGACAGCATGATCCAGAGAAACAGCTTTCACAGGGAGTCCACTTCTTCTGATTCAGCTTACCTAGGTCCCTAACGATCGTGCGCTCTCTCGTACGTATCGAGACTTCATGGCTTTGCCATGACTGTGGGATCTCTCACCTGGCTCCATAAAAAGGAAAGTGGGTGGGTTAATCTCTTGCTCCATACTAAGGATGCTACTTGCACTTGTGCTGTTTTTGGTGGTTGCAGGAACGCAAGCTACCCGCTTCTTCGACAGAAATCTCGCTTATCATTCTCCATTCGCTACCCATCCGCAGGCTTGTCTTTCTATGTTTCTTCACACGGAAATATAAACTCCAACCCAATGCTTTGTAGCTCGCGCACAAGACTGAATCGATTCAGAAGCGTGTTCAGTCGCATGTACGACGGCAAGTAACGGACGCTACGAAGTTCAGAGATGAACATTATGCGACCTTCTACGGCGGAGATTTCAGCAACGCAAGTGATTTCCTTATGATTGAATCTTACACAACTTTAGACTAAGACCTGATATACAGAGCCCGTTTATTTGGAATGGCGGCCTCAACTTCACACATTCTGGTAAGCCTCTCGTGTTGCTTCCCTTCGATCTTGCAAGTCTCATCGCTTTTTAAATTGCTGCAGTCGCGAGTGTCTGTCGTTTCCTCCTCGAGTTACTTTGCTTGTCTTGAATCAAACCTTTCAGGGAGACCCCTTTGATACCTCTGTGCTTCTCTGGACCCGTGCGGTAGCTGTTTCTCCGGCCGGTTCTAGCGCACTGCCCGATCAAAGTGTGCCTGTCTGTCTTTCGTACAAGATTTCAACTTCGCCCGACTTGTCTGGGAAAATTGTTGATTCGGGGACGGCCTTTACTAGCTATGATGTCGACTGGACCCTGAAAGTGGAGGCTACAGGTTTACAGCCTGATACCAAATACTTCTTCAGGTTTTCTGACTGCACAAATCCCTCGACAACAAGCCCCGTAGGGACAACTAGGACCTTGGCTCAAGCGAATAGTCCGTGATCTTTGAATTCACGAGTTCTGTGGTATCTGGCTGATTCAACAATCTCAGCCCCAGCTCAACGAGTAAACGGCGGGAAACCATTATCTATTGCAGTCTTCTCGTGTTCACAATTTCAGGCTGGTAGGCGAAGCATCAAACCTCGAAAAATGTTGATAACGCGCATTCTTCTTGCCAGGTTGGTTCAATGCCTATGGATTCGCCGCTCACAACACCACCGCCGACATTTTTGTACATCTAGGGGACTATGTAAGCCAATGAATCTCTGGTTAATGATAGCAAATGTTGATATTGTGTAGATTTATGAGTCCCTTGATAACGGGTGAGTGTGTACCGTTTTCGACGGAACAAGGTTTTGATATAGGAGAGTATAGCGCGCCTATAGGTCGTCAGGTTTTGGGCCGCGAGCTTGCCACGATTCATGACTATCGCCAGCGTCTAAATCAGTATAGGACTGATTCAAGCCTTGTCTTCGCTCATCAATCTGGACCATGGATTGCTGTATGGTGAGGACTACTATTTCTTTGGCATCTTTGTCTTCAGCTCAACGTCTGAAAGGGTGAGTATTTACTTGAAATTATAGCGATTCTATCAGATCAATGAAGCGCAACAGGACGACCATGAGGTACATCCCCCCGTCTATTTCAAGGATAGCTAATTGACTAAGCTCGTTGGGCAGGTCGCTGACCAGGCGTGGAAGGCGGGTACAGCAGATTCCAACGATACAGCTGTAGGCTGTGCATTCTCGCCATCCGGAGCGTGCTTCACAGATAGAAAACTAGCAGCCGTGAGGGCATATCACGAATGGATGCCTATCCGCCAAGTGGTTGCCGATGATAAGCTTCGAATCTGGAGAAACTTCCAGATCGGAAAGCTCCTAGACTTGACCATGTTGGATACTCGTGAGGCACCAAAGATCTTCTATATCGAAGCATGAGCTCACTGCGAAGTAGGTCAATATGATCGGGATATCACCGATGTACGCAATCTCTCCGTGCCAAGTGTGCTTCTCGTTACTGATGTGCCGGAGCTAGGTGTACTACAACACGGGTGAGCGTCGCGTCTCGTGTCTGGTGATTGATTGGGACATTGTTCATCATACTACCCAGAATGTGAGTTGCCTTTTGGATCTTCAGAACTTCTGTTGCTCATGCAATTCATACACAAGTCGTCGAAAGCATTGCAGATTTCAAGGACCGTTCTTTGATGGGTGCAGCTCAAGAACAATGTATGTCCAATACCGTCTAATTCCGCAGATTTTCCTCACAATATACCAAGGGCTATACAGCACACTCTCGGAATCCAAAAAGAGGAACGCGGTGTGGCGCGTTATTGGGTATGTATCATGGTAGACTAGCAAGTTGCAATATTAAGAAGCTCTTTTGCAGTCAACAGATAGTCTTCTCGCAATTGAACGAAGGTGATGGGACATGTGCGTACAACTCTCGCAGTTTCCATCAGAATTCAACATATAACTGATTTGTTGAATGTCATCTAGTTGACGTGGTGCGTGCCAGGTTACTGTTCGTCAAATCTTTCAGCTGGAGGTTGACGTTGTTCTGCTCCAGGATGCTTGGGATGGCTATCGAGCTAACCGCGCCCGAGTCTTGGACCATCTCTACCAGAACAAAATCAGCAACACGGTCGTCCTCGCAGGAGACAGCCACGCCAACTGGGTGTCTGATTTAGCTCGTATGTCATTATTTTTAAAGGTATTTATGTGGACACCGTGGTTGATCGGTTACCACCAGACCCAAACGATACATCGTACGAGCAAGTCAATCCGTCATAGCTGCCTGGCCGTAATCCTCTGCTTTTATTTATAGGTACGATCCAGCTACTGGGAAGGGGGCGATAGGTGTGGAATTTGCTGGAACTGCAGTTACGTCGAGCTCTCCCTTCGGAGATAATATAGCCCCTGCTCCTGCAGATGCCTTGTCCACTCGCCTCGTTCGCGCGAACGCGGAGCTGCAGTGGAGTGAAGGATCGTTCAGAGGTTTCTTCGTATTGTCCATTGACTCCCAAACTCTCAACGCCACATTCTACGGGATGAGAAATATCTGTACGAGGGTTTCTTCTGCTTATCATTTGGCTGTATGCTTACACCACTGGAACGCAGCCTTCGCCAACCTTGATGGATTCTCAACTGCCCAATTTACTGTCAAGAACGGTCAGAACCGATTGTCCCGTCCTGTTGCAGGTGGTACAGTACAGGCTGGTGTTCTCAAGTCAATGACCGTCTGACAGAACCATGTATTTATTTACCTGCATTGAAACGACGTGTCTTCCCTGAATTCAAACTTTGTATTGTTCTTACAAATGCACAGCAGTGATAGATGAGTAGGAATAAAAAGGAAATTGATTTTATGCGGTAAATGATACATTGATATTATGATAAGGCGTCCAAGTACAAATGATGCAGAATCGAATGGTTTGTCAGATTAGTCGACCTCCTCGACGCTGGGGCCTTCCTCAGACCCAGCGCCCGGGAAGCCGCCAGGAGCGCCACCAGCACCTCCGGGGAAGCCTCCGGGAGCACCTCCGGGAGCACCGCCAGCAGCGCCGTAGAGTTTTTGCATGATGGGGCTGAAGAGAAGGGAATTGTCAGAACATGGTACAGACTGGATACGCGAGACGACATACTTGGCAATGGCCTCCAACTCCTTCTGCTTCTCCTCGTACTCCTCCTTGGAGCCCTCCTGGGAGGCATCGAGCCACGAGATGGTCTCGTTGACGGCGGTCTCCAACTTGGCCTTGTCACCGGCCTCGAACTTGTCGGCGAGTTTCTCGTCGGTGATGGAGTTACGGAGGTTGTAGGCGTACGATTCCAGGCCGTTCTTGGCGCTGATGCGCGAGGCGGCAGCCTCATCCTCAGCTGAAGATGACAGTGAGAACATGGACAGACAAAGAGGAGTAGAATGTTCATACCTTTGTACTTCTCAGCTTGCTCGACCATGCGCTCAATCTCCTCCTTCGACAAACGGCCCTTGTCGTTGGTGATGGTGATGCGGTTGGACTTGCCGGTGGTCTTATCGGAAGCGGAGACATTGAGAATACCGTTGGCGTCAATGTCGAAGGTGACTTCGACTTGAGGAACACCACGGGGTGCGGGGGGAATGCCGGAGAGCTCGAACTTGCCGAGAAGGTTGTTATCCTTGGTGCGAGTACGCTCACCCTCGTAGACTTGGATGAGGACACCAGGCTGGTTGTCGGAGTAAGTCGAGAAGATCTCGGACTTCTTGGTCGGCACTGTGGTGTTACGCTTGATCAAAGCAGTCATAACACCGCCAGCGGTCTCAATACTGAGAACACAAAGTTAGTTTCAAGGCTAGTGTTGGCAGTACGAAAATAACTCACCCAAGGGACAAAGGTGCGACATCAAGGAGTAGAAGATCCTGGGTCTTCTCGGAGGTGTCTCCAGAGAGAATGGCAGCCTGAACGGCAGCACCATAGGCGACTGCCTCATCGGGGTTAATGCTCTTGTTGGGCTCCTTACCGTTGAAGAAGTCAGACACGAGCTTGACGATACGGGGAATACGAGTGGAGCCGCCGACGAGGACGATTTCGTGGACGTTCGCCTTGTCGATCTTGGAGTCACGGAGGACCTTCTCGACGGGCTCAAGGGTTCCACGGAAGAGGTCCTGGCACAGCTCCTCGAAGCGAGCACGGGTAAGGGAGGTGTAGAAGTCGATACCCTCGAAGAGAGAATCGATTTCGATGGAAGTCTGGGTCGCGGAGGAGAGAGTGCGCTTGGCACGCTCGCAGGCTGTGCGGAGACGGCGGACAGCACGAGGGTTGGAGGAGAGATCTAATAGATTGTCAATACCTTGGCGCATTTTAAAATGAATGTAGACATACCCTTTTTGTTTTTGCGCTTGAACTCCTGAGCGAAGTGGTTGACCAGACGGTTGTCGAAATCTTCACCACCCAAATGGGTGTCACCGGCAGTGGCCTTGACTTCGAAAATGCCCTCCTCGATAGTGAGGAGTGAGACATCGAAAGTTCCTCCACCAAGATCGAAAATCAAGACATTGCGCTCACCGACGACCTTCTTGTCAAGGCCGTAGGCGATGGCGGCAGCCGTGGGCTCGTTGATGATACGGAGAACGTTCATGCCAGAGATGGTACCAGCATCCTTAGTGGCTTGACGCTGGGAGTCATTGAAGTAGGCGGGGACAGTGACGACGGCGTTGTTGATGGAAGTGCCGAGGTAGGACTCGGCGGTCTCCTTCATCTTGAGGAGGACCATGGAAGAGATTTCCTCAGGAGACTAGACATAAATAAATATCAGATACTACATCTTTTAATAAGCGATAGAAAATAACTTACGAATTCCTTCTGCTCTCCACGATACTCTACACGAACGTAGGGCTTTCCCTCCTTGCTGAAGACAGTGAAAGGGAAGTGCTTCATATCGGACTGAACCTCGGCATCGTCGAATTTGCGGCCGATGAGACGCTTAGCATCGAAGACGCTATTGAATATTGTTATCAGTCAAGGATCTGAAGTCAGATAAAAGAGAACGTACGTGTTATGGGGGTTCATGGCGACCTGATTTTTGGCGGCATCACCGATGAGACGCTCGCTCTCGGAGAAGGAGACATAAGATGGGGTGGTACGGTTACCCTGGTCGTTGGCGATGATCTCAACACGATCGTTTTGCCAGACACCGACACAACTAGATAGAAAAGATGATGAGTACCCAAGGAAGATAACTTACTGAAGAAGACATACGAGTAAGTTGTGCCGAGATCGATACCGATAGCTTTGGAGGAGGACATGATGAGTTGGAGAAGGGATGGGAAAAATGTAAAGAGCAGGAAATTTGGCGTCGCATCTTTATATTCCCTCTTTTTCGAAGGGACGAGAACTTCGAAGAACCCTGACGAATTCTCTGGAAGTTTCGTACCTCACGTGACAATCCATCTACGTCATTCCACAAACATCTTTCTCGTTCCAGTGATATAAAGAAAATAGTATCTACAATTAATATTGTAGGTTAAGAGTCCATTGACTAGCCTTCTCGGTTGTTGTGCAGACCAGGCGCGTCATCCAAGCTTCTATGCGCCTGCAGGTCGCGCAAAACAGACGGATCCACTGACGTTATCTCGTCAGATTTGGAGAATGGAAATCGATCTGGGAAGACTCACCAGGAAGAACACTCTTTCGACGTGAATGCAGACCACTAGTCGGCGAAAGTTCACTTCCAATCTCAGGCAGAGGGCGCTAGTTTCACTCATGAGTCGCATAACTACTGAAACTGAAGAAAAGCTCACGTCAAGGCCAGGGTCTGCCATTGGCACTCTCTCAATGCCATGTTCATCAAGATCGCCCGGCACATCATCAATTGAGGCTGCGTTGAGTTCGATCGATAGGTTCAGAATGTCTGAATCATCAATGTTCGATGGTGGGGGCGGAGGGGCATGTGGAATCTCGATGTAGCCTGCAGGCAACTTGCCCCCGGGAGCATTCTTCAATGCCATCTCCCGCAGCCGTTGCCAAGCCTCATACCGGTCGACAGCATGCTGCTGCTCCCTGTTTAACAATGAGCGAATGTACAGTAGGATCAGATGGGGGTCACGCACTCGATTTTGCGCTGTTTGTACTGTTGCATCGCTTCGTCGAACAGATCAGGGTTGATCTCCATGAACAACTTCAGTGCATTGTATACCATGCCATGAATTGTTCTAAGGGGCCGCGTCAGATCCCTTGGACAGAATGAATCAAGGTTTCCATGACTTACCGATTCCAGTGTGACTTTGAGTTGGTGTATAATGCCGGAAAGACGATGGGGAGGATGACCGCCAGGTTGTCGCTCATAAGATTCACAACATACTCGTTGTTCCAATATAGCAGTGCCCTCTCCGCAACCTGGAAGTGCTGGCTGTTGATGCAACGAGCCAGCTGATGAAAGAGTGCGACCTGAATCTTTTGGAACTCCACCGGATCCGTGACATCCAGAACTTCTTCCACCTCGTTCAAGAACATGACCTCCTTCGGCGAATTAACCTTGGGCCAAAACTTCAAAAGTCCCATCATGACCTCCTCTGCCAGCGACGGATCTTTCTCCAGGAATTGCACCACACAGTAGGCCAGTTGCGGGTGGTACAACGAAAGGCTCTTTACTTTGTGCAGGGGGAGAAGGACACGTGTCAAAAATGTTTTGTGCTCCTCCTTGAGAGGTAGAGCGAAGCCATTGATGATGGACCCTAGAATCTCGAGAAGCTCTGCAATTCCGTTGTGACGTTCCGTTTCGTAGACAAAGCGGAAGAAGACGTTATTGATTGACCGACGAATGAAAGCACGAAGATTGAGGAATTTTCCATAAATGCGATGCAGTGTGGTCTTCAAGAAGTCGCGCTCCCGTGGATCTTCGGAATCGAAGAGTTCCAAGAGGTTAAGGACGAATGGCTGGTCAATAAATCGTTTCGCCATGTTGGTGTTAAAGTCGGGGCTCTCGACAAAGCGGAGGAAGAATTCGTAGACAATTTGAAGATGAGGCCATGCGAGCTCTAGGACAGGTTCGTCCTCCTCAGGATCGAATGCATCGCCAGTGGGATTGACTGGAGGGGGTATGGAACGGAAAAGGTTGGTGGCAAACTAAATTGATTTGAGATTCTTTGTATGCTGTATTTGACGATTTCAACTGACCATGTTGACCACCTCAGGGTATATATTTTCCGTGATGACACCGCGTTGCGTCGTGATGTACTCCAGCATCTCATGTAGTGTTTGTGCCTTAATTTGCTTCCCTTTAAGTTCGGCGCTCGCGTCGTTGAAGTCGAAAAGAACACGGCATTGGTGAAGTTTCTTCAAGAACAACTGAGGGCGTTCATTTGGAGCAGTTTCTGTGAGGTGAAAGAGCAACAAACGATCAGTGGGAGGTGGGGACTCGATATCTAAAACACGCACCCATGAACGGTGGGAGGCGTTCAATCTCAACTTTCTCGGTAACCACGAACCGACTGCTCCGCTGTTTGCGTGGCGGCTTGCCAACCATAGGTATGGTGTCTTTGGGGCCAGCTCGAAGACGATTCAAAGTCGTTGCGCGTGGGGGTACGTGTTCGTTGTTGATGACATGCCTTTCTGTACTAGTTCCATTGGAACGGTTGGATGGTTCTGCTGGTCCATCAGAACTAACGACTACGATAGGAGGAGCAGGCGAGCTATTATCGACAGAAGATTTTCGATCGGGGGTTACAACACCAGAGGCAACAGGAGACGCCGATCTGTGAGATGACGAGGGGCTCTGGGAAGGACTCTGGGAGGGCACAATGTGGTTGTTGGGATTGAGATGATTGCCTGAACCTGAGCCGCCAGGTGTGGGGAGTGGTTTTGAAGTATAGGGAAGGGGAGCAGGAGGTGCCGCGTTAGAGTTGCTGCTGTTGGATTTGGATTCCTTTTTGGAGGAATTAGAATCCTGTGAGGTCTTTCTGAGCTAATGAAGGAGAGAGATTGTGAGCAGTGATAAGTTGGACGACAAAGAAGAGAACTGACCAGGGTTTTCTTGAGATTTTTCATGATCAGTCGTCAAGGTGAGGCACAGAAGTCAATGAAGGTGTTGTCGACAATGCTGGCCGCTATCGCCGACCACTGCCGTCGCTGTCAGAATCGATGAACAACGAAGGTGTGACTGTGACAAATCTGTGACATAAACCATAAACAGCACACCACAATCCCTATTTACTGACGACTGTGGCAGATATCAGAGACACGACAACCAGTCCAAGTTCAAACATCAGCGGAACTCGAACCTACTCTACAAGTCCACATGGCACCTTGTGTGCAGCTCAACTTCCCAACTTTACCTGAGCAGGATTGTTTTAATTGGTCGCTACGGAACATACATCACGTGGTCACGAGACCATGTTACTACGATGATCGCCGCGGTCCCCCTCAGCCTTTCCTCTTATCCCACTCACAGCATGGCTGGTAAGTTCTACTCTTCTCCTTCTCTAGCTATTGTACTCAAGACAAAGAACAGCCATTTATGCTGTATATACCTCGCCAACTCATCCGCCGATTCCAAACCACCTTCCAACCTTGATCGTGACCCCTCATGGTCAGTTTTGATCCAAGAATCTCCTATAAAACCTGTCTAAACGAAGCTTTGCCCAGGTCAACCTTCTAACATTCTTTATTCATACCTTCATACAAACTTTGTACGTCTCCTTCGATCACTCTGTCCTCGTATCTGTTGCCAATCCCATCTTACCCTGCCATCAGAACACAGAGAATTACCTCTTAACGCCGTCCCCTCAGGGCGATCTCTGCGTCGCCAAGCTATTCCCCCCTCGCAAGGAAGGAGGCAAGGCCTCAGCTTCGGACCCCGGTCATTCTTCGTCGTCGTCGTCGCGAATCGTTCGCTGCGAGGCTTCACGTAACCTCAAGTGGTCCATCGCCAACACCGGAGTCATCTCTCCAATATACAAACTTTCTCTTCCGTCTCCCGACTCACCGGACCTTCCTTTATTCCAAATTTCCAAGCCCAATCCAAATGCGGCATTCTGGAGCATGTTTTATTTTGCCTATGCTGGCCATAATATACCCCCAAAGCGTATCGAGTTTGGTAAAATACAGAAGAATCCAGCCGGCCCGAATGGCGGTGGAACTCGTATCAGTATCACCGGAAAGACTCCTGAGGAAAAGGCTGTTTGGCAAACCTTGGGAGAAGGCAATGAAGATTGCGTTGAATGGGTTGTGCTATGTGCGGCATTGAATCTATTAGAGTGAGTTTCCTCCGCTCCCATTTTCCTCTTCTCTCAGAATATTGATATGACGACGCAGTGATGAAATTATGAAAGCCGCTGAGAAAAATCCTCCTCCTGCTGCCCCACCTGTTGCCAATGGTGGACCGGCTGGCCGACCTGCGCCTGTCTCCCTTCGCGACCCCGGTCCGACCTCCGCCAATCCCGCCGGCGCTGCCCCACGCCCAGCTCACGGGCAGCCCCCCCCTCAGCAACGTCCTCCCCCACAGCATGTTCAGACGATGCCAGGCGGCCGACCACCACCTCCTGGGTACGCACAGCCGCAGCCGCCCCGCGGCTTTCCACCCGGGCAAGGGCCGCCCCCTGGTCAGCCCGGCTATGGTCCCCCTCCTCCCCAGGGATACGGCCCTGGGCCTGGTCAGCGCCAGCCCCCACCACAACAGATGAGGGGTGGTATGCCACCAGGAGGCATGCCAGGAAGTCCTGGTCAAGTCCCCCCTGCAGGGTATCAAGGACGTCCACAACAGCCACCTCCTCAACAACAGTACCCGCAGCAGCCGCAGATGGGTCAGCCTCCTCAGAATCAAGCTAGGAGATTCTGAAGAGCAGACTTCATGTACATATTTCCTTGGGATTCTTTGACATTTTCAACCATTGACTTAAACTGTGATCATCTGTGGCTTATCAAACTTGTAGCGATCCTTCTTTTGAAGCAAACGCTTCTGTTTCTTATATTTCTGTACTGTATGTTGTGTACATTTCCGAGTTCGAAGCTCATATTTATAAACGGCGGTGTGCTGTTGAACAAATCCTGTGCCACATAATGTGGACGCAAGAATTTGCTCACGCCAGGTTCAAATCATCTAAAGGAAACAAAAAATGCATATATTCCAGTCTTGCAACAAATCTGCAGAGGTTCGGCTTATGGATTCGTCAATGGCAGTATGTCTTTGGCCACTACTACTGTTTAGCGAGTTTTTCCAATGCGGCGATAGAATATGCTAAGTCATGGGTCAGTGATCGGTTTGAGCTTGTTGAAAAGACAAGGACTAACACTTGGGTCGTTCAAGAGGTAGACCGAGAGCTGTGAACAATCAATCAAAAGGATAAAAGGAACTACGCAAATTTGCAAACCTCTGGCCCAGACAAGCTGGGTAAGCGCACCCAATGCTGTTGAAAGTGAGTAACTGGCTCATGAAGTGAAGAAGGGAGGGTACGACAAACCTCTCGAGACACCAAATATGACGGTATAGTACTGTTTTACCTCAGCCAAGCCCTCATCGATCAAGTAACAACTAACCTTGAATTCCCTGAAGCCGTAGTGATAGAGAACACAACCTAGCATCGTGATTAGTACAACCATCCGGGGTTAAAACCAATTGCTTACCGGAAGTGGCGTCGACATTAGGATACGGGTTCTTGGTCTGAAATTGCATGCTCAGGTTGAACCCCATGTGCACAGAGCGAATGTTTTCTCTACCTTGCCGTGCTCCTTCAGAACATCGGGAGCAACTTCGGACGTCTAAGGAAGAGAATTCAGATCCTCTCGTCTTGGTGTTGTATATGAAAAGTCCGACCTTGTTCACCAACTGAATGATGGGGCTGTTCTGGAGATCAGGTCGGGTATCGCAGAACTCTTGAAGAGCAATGAAGCGAGGATCGGGGTTTCGAAGTACCCCATGTCCGTAACTAAAATTCAGGCTTTTAGCAAGAATCAGTAAAGGCATATCGATCCCCATACCCTGGAACGACTTGTCCGCTCTTGAGCGTCTTCCACAGATATTCCTTGATCTTCTCACGGGAAACGTCAGACCCAATCTCTTCCTGCATGGCAAGCTGCCATCTCAAGACCTCCTGGTTGGCAAGGCTGAGTGCACGCAGGTAGTTAGACCTGACATCCCTGTACAGGGATACGCGACATACCCATGAAGAGGGCCAGCAAGTGCGAAGAGTGCAGCCGAATAGGACAAGTAGGGGTCAGCAAGGGTAGAGCCAACCAGGTCTAGGCAAGATACTTTCAATGTAAAAAAAGATAGAGATCGAGAAAGAGAACGCACGGGCAGTATGAGCAGAGGCATTTCCTCCTTCGTGGTCACCATGAAGGGCAATATAGAGCCTAAGATACTCTGTGAGGCTTTCGTTGTTACCATAGCCCAGAAGGTTGGAATAATTTCCTGCAGGAAGGGGTTACGGCAGGCTGGGACGTGATAACAGTGACTAACCAACGAGATCCAGATCTTTTTTAATGGAAGGCAAAGCAGACCCAGGCTTGTAGACGTTACGGTATATACGCGCAGCAAGGGCAGGTAGCTTTGCGATGAGGTTTATACAATCCTCCAGGGTATGTGTCCAGTATTCGCTCTTCTTCATCCCCTTTTCGTAGGCTGCTTGGAAGGAGCTTTCACGGTTCAACGCAGCCACACCCATGCCAAGCTGGGTCATAGGGTGAAGGTTAGCTGGGAGGCTGTAGTCGGGAAATGTCAGAATGAACTATATTCGGAAGTTCAGGAGAGGCGGCCTTACGAGTCAAGGAGGTTCTCTACGAAAGAAGGTAGCTCGCCCTTCTCCGCAAGTTCCCTAGATAATTCTCGAGTTTGTTCGACCGTTGGCACATTTCCGGTGAGAAGAAGCCAGAGCATGCTTTCAGCTATGATCTCCTTGCCACCTGGAGCTGGAGGGAGAACTTTCTGACAGTCTGGTATACTTAAACCGTGGAAGCGAATGCCCTGACGAGACTTGAGTTTAACTGATTTGGTGATGGGTAGATTTACCGACCTCGTTCGGATCCAAAACAGAGGCATCCCAGAGCATGGCTTTCAGCCCCCTCATACCACCTATGATGTTTTCAACCTACGAAGCACATAAGAACGCGTCAGCTCGCATGGCGTTAGGACGCACTTTGACATCACCAACTACGGTTTGCCCGTGTTCGACTTTCTAATACCCGTGTCAAGCTGCGTGGCTATATTGGAAGGAGGCACATACCAAACGCTTGAGTTGCTCCTGCTTGGCAGGAATTACTTCCTGTAGGGTTTCGCGTAATGACTTTGGCAGGGGGTTGGTCCGATGGAAGCATTTACACATGTAGAGTACAATACCTTGGTGGAAGCCAACCTCTTGTGAAGCAGGCTAGCATTTGCGGTAGCAAATTTTGAAAAGCGACTCCGTGCTAACATTATTGAATCGGGTGGTCCAGGACTCCAGGTGGTCAGAAGTGTAGTACGAACTGGTCCCGGGAAGCCGGCTATAATAAGAGACCGGTACCCAGTTGTTGGCGCTTTGAAATATAATAGAGGCAAATAATACGTATTCGCCAGCTCAAGCTTAACACGTCGTCGATCACTTTAGCACGAACTTCGACGAATCTTCCGCAATGGCCTCTGTCCTTGTGCCAATCGCGTATATTATCATCGTCTTTGGCGGCCTCTTTGTCTTCAGCTACTTTTATCGCAAACACACTTCCAGTATGATCCACTTTTCCTTGGTTTAACATGATTATATTGATTTCCACCACCTTACAGCACAATCATACGAACCCTACTTTCCTTCTCATCCCGAACGCAATACCTATGTAACTCTACTTCAAAGTGAACCCCGCGCATCCGACTCCCTCCTCAAATCTGCACTTGTCCGACGTGCCATGGCCGATGTTCAACGAGTAATACGCATAAGAGAAGACAAACCCGCCCTCCAAAATCTCTTGCAGAAGGGTTCAATAGGAGATGACCTCTGGAATAGCCTTATAAGTGCCGAAAAAGAACTGGAGGCTGAGATCATAGAAGTTGTTGGAGAGGCAAATTCTTTCGTCGAAGGTTGGGGTCAAGTTATCTTCCCGACTGCCAATGAGATGCTGGCCAACGAAAAAATGCGCGCTGTCTTCGAACACATACCAACAGCAAGAACCGAGCTAGGTAAGTTGCGTTCCGTTTTGACAATGTCCAACTAAGATGTTCTATTCCAATAGAACACAAATACGAGGTAAAGGCAAAACATGCCATCGCACCGCCCGCCTCGCCGGCCAGACCGCTCAATGGGTTGACACCATCTGGCACTGAGAATAGCGATGGCGATGTAAGCCCTGTAATGTTCTCTTCGGAGAATGGTCACTAATTTATCCACAGGCGAAAAAGATTAAGAAGCGGAAGTAGACTATCAGATGGTCACCTGTACATATAAGCTTTCTTTACTTGCCTTCGTTCACAAATGTTTGTGATATTATCAACTTGTGAAAGGATACAAGGATGAGTGAAAAACGGCGAAATAAAATGAGATGCTCCGTGGACTATAACTACGCATGATATGTACAATTAACCTCTGATAACGATTGCTTTCTCTCCAGCTCCAGCTCTTGTCTTGCCGGACTTGTCGAAGTGATCCAGGCCGAGGGCGTCTTCGGGAGCAAACTGATGCTCATATATCGTGTCCTCTGGAATTGCCTATGAGCATAAATCAAAATAATGAAATGAACGAGCTTGCCATCTTCGATGTAAGAAGGTTGCTTAAAGGTGGAGACTTGAATTAGGGCAAAACGGTATTTCGCAAGGTCTTTGTCTGATACGCCTATTCGTGATTGCAATCGCTTCTTCGTGTCCGCGAATTTTTCGCCCTAGCATAGAAATTAGCGAATGTCTGAATAAAGCAGCCTAAACCTACTCGTTTGAGGACAAATTTGAAAGGTATGCCATGCGTTCGGACCAGTTGATTATAGAAATGGAAGACACTGATTACTTTGTCGGAATCATCCGCTTCCAATTCCTCTCGAGGGATTTCCTGATATATAGAATTAGCATTGTCAGGCTGGCCGAGATCAGCATACTTCTCTCACCTCTGCGTAGAGCTCCACGGGATCAGGGATATTGCCTATCATCTCGGAACCCGTAAACTCTTTCTGCGTCTTACCGTCTTTTGAGATTTCAAAGACCCGAATTTTACCAGTGCCACCCGGAGTCAGAGTCACCAATTTGGCTAGATGATCTGCCAGGTCATGTACTGCGCTTGTTTTGGGTAACAGGAATGGATGCGTGGCCTCCTCCCTGTTGTATATGCCGGTCCATATAACTTTCAAGCTGCGCTTCGTCTCGAGTTCGACGATGCTGACATCCAGTTTCTCGTAGAGAATGACAGTCGTGGTGGGGTTGATGTAAGTAGGCGCCATGATCTCCGCTATGCTTTGATTCAAAGATCTCTTGAGGACAGCTTTCGCAGATCCGTTAGTTGCATGCGTAGTCGTGAACCGTAACTTGATAGGGTCATGACGCAAAAATTCGCCCGCTTTGGCCGACATCTAAAGCATATTTTGTGGTTAGGTTGGCTCAGATCAGTTGTGATTATACGCACAGTATCGTAATTCTGCTTCTTGCTCAGGGTGAGGTTAAATTCCGGATGATCGTGATCGAGCTCTTCGAATTTCGGCCTGAATATAATCATGGCTCGGTTTTGCAAGAAGTCGTAGAACTGCACAGGATTAGAATACAACCCTTGGCTCTCGAGATCGTGGACTCTATGAACAGGCTCAGTAGGCAGATAGTGATGAAGAAGGTATATCTTACTCTTTTTCTGGCAAATCTACTTGGAAACAGATGACATCACCATCCTGAATTTCGCTTTGTGCGAATGAAAGTTTGGGCTTCATGAGCTCAATCATTCCAGGTTTGATTTCCTGTTGGCGTGTATGTTAGCATATGATGGGGCGGCTTGATTTTCTTGTAATACCTCATATAGTTTCAAGGGAGTCCCAGGCGTCCATCGCATTCTCTCGTTGACGACAACAGCCAGATCGCCCACTTTGCTTGTCCTCAACATGTAGGCCTTGCCGACACCGAGCAAAGTTTGTTTAGAGGTATCAAAATGTTTGAGGAATATCATGATAGATTGCGCGGGAGGGTCAGGCTATCAAATAATGTCAGTCTACTAAAACACCTGCTCCTGAGAGAATGTACCTTGGAAGGATCTGGTATCACGTCAAGATATAGACGAAGATCATTCTGCCTAGCGGCCATATTGTTGCGAATGACTTCGACGGCTGAACAGATGGATTAGAACTTGTATTGTACACCGATTTTACCACTCACTCAGAGCAGGCTCATTCTCTGGAATGTGGGTATCTGGTCGGACGGTTTTGTTCTGCCGATTGACTAATACCCATAGGCGGATTTGGCTTTCAGGGAAGTTGAAGTGCTGCGCTACGCGAGTTTTAAATGTCGCGTAGGTTTCTTGTTTCAGTACACGGAAACTGGGAAGCTCCGACGGTGGCCAGTTCTTTTCGTCGAATGAAGCAAGATCAAATCCCTCGTGCTTGGAAAAAGTGTCATCTGTGATAACCTGTAGATAAATCAGTGATTTGTTCGTTGAAGAGTGATGAATGCTAGACTCGCCTTGGCCGTCAGGAAAAGGTGCTGCTCTTCGCGCTCCCTTTTTTTCGCTTCAACCTGAAGGCGTTCTTCGTCCAATCTGCGTTCTGAGAACATAGATACGGCATTCAATACAGAACATGATACCTTATGATAAGTGTGCTTACTCAAATGTGGGGGTGTGTCATCGTCGGTGAATGGAGCTAGGACTTCATCAATTGCTGACTCTCGAATGTAGACCAGCATATAGGCATTCGTGAACCGTTTCATGGCTCTGACCTGATTACGCTGCAGCGATGGTGGCATGCCATTTAAAGCCTCGCCGCCGTAGTTCTCCTCTAGCACTTCCTTGTCGGTGACAGGTGTTACTCGGTCGTCGTCAAACTTCAACCATCTTGTTTCCCAATCAGGTTTGATCAACGCGAAGTAGTGCCCTCCGTGCAGGTCACCAGAATGCACCAGAACACCGTGAAGCTTGTAGACCCACGGCTGTGAGCGATCGGCACTTGTATCCAAGAATTCATCCAGATCAATCTCGAAGGGAAACTCATGTCGGTCGTTGATCTTCACCATAGCATCCCGTTGAATGTCGTACTCGAAGCGTTTGAGCTGCAGGTGAAGGACGGGTGGGAAGGACTCGAATATGATACCCTTTTTGGCGTCCTGAAGTCCAAATCCTTCCGCCTGGTACTTGTTCTCTCCTTCAAGCATCTCAACTGCGACATAGTCCTTGAAAGACTCATAAAGATTCTTCATATCCTTGACGTTCAGTTGTATATCTGCAACGAAGATGAGGGCGAGAGCGATATGATTTTGAGGAGTAACACACCATTGAATTCTTCAATCCTGGATGACTCGTAGTCGACGTTGACACACTTGATGTAGCTCTTCATCTTGCCAACAAAGAGTTTGGCAATGGCACCCTCCGCCACTGTCCCCTGAATTGGCTTGTCCTCAGCATCACGTCGTATTGCAGCATGCAAAACTTACCTTCATCTTTGATTCCAGTTTGTCCTGAAGCACACGATTGAATTCTTGAACATCGTGCTGGAGGAACGAATCAAGGGATTTCCAACCAAAGGACTTTGTCAATTCAGTTGTCCCTGTTCTTAATGTCAGAGGAGCGGCCTGCATATACATGAGGTCTCGACTGACCAACGGGTTGATCCGAAGTCTGGAGGTGATAGAAAACACGTTGAAGTGCCAGAGCAACGCTTTCTGTTGGATGGTCCTCTTCTGTAGGAATTTGATATACAGCCTGAACAAAATGCAGGTCAGACAGGAGGTCAACCATCCTCGGATACCTTTACTCACCTTTCGAAAATAGCGTGTACAATACAGGGATTGGAGTAGCGAGTTCATATAACAAGTAGCACCCTGGTTCTTAAGTCCAACAGAGCCGGTCTCCTTCTTTGAATCGTAGCTAAACAGAACATAAGTATCGTCTCTGAGATATGAAGTATGAACTAACTGACTTGACAAAGTTGTGCCATAGGACGCCTGTCGGGTCTTCCAATACACGAACATAGACAGTGATGTCGGCAGATTCTTCCTCTATGGTGGGCCGATTGTGTCCTTCCTGAATACTGAAAAGCTTGCGGAGTTCGCTGAACCTAGTGAAACCCCAATCGCACTCTTCGGCGATGAACCGGTGATGCGCGTCTGGACAATAAAATGAGAGTGAGAGATGACCTTGCCCAAAGTAAAGTTAGACATACGGCTCACTGTAAAGACAGTGGGATCATTGATGTTGGATATTACAAGAGCAAACTGAGCGCACGCGTGCCACCCTTCTGGCGCTTTCTTGGGCTCAGCATAGTCGAGGTAGACAGAGACGGTGTCGTTCGGTGGAGCATTCGAATTACCAAAAGGAAACAAAAGGATCCGCCTGTATAGAATGGGCATCGTCAGCAAAAGTGTTAGGAGAATGTAGCTTGCGATCCAACCATTTGTGGCCGCCACAATCAAACTCTGGACTCGTCAGCTTCTTCTCCAACTTCTTCCAGTTGTTCAGATGCCAGGTGAAAACCTGAAAGTCTTTCACATCATGTCCTAAGTCTGGCATATGTTTGGCTGCAAAGGCCTCATCTAATGACGATGACGACACGAACGGTAAGAATTTGGCAGAGCACCAGACGGGGAGCCCATAACTCACGATCCCTGACAGAGACAGCCTCATCTATCTCCATTGGAGGCGCCCCATTCTGCTTCTCATCTAACATGTCCATGGTGTCGTTCTGAATAATCAATGTGACTAGATGAGGGGTGAAAAGACAGTGGCGGCTAAAGAAACGTACCATTGAGACCAGTAACTCCCGTATCAGTGATCAGCCAAGCCTCCCAGGATATTCAGGGACTGGGTAGGACGTGATTTACGCTGAAGGTCGTGTCGTGTAAAGGGAGTGCGTAATGTTATGAGGTGGAGACGAGCGATACGGAGTGAATTACAAAGTCAAGACTCGAAGGCAGCCGCTCGGCTAAACCCGAACCACGGGCGGCCTTTCCCGAAGCCTTTAAAGGTACAATTTTTTACAACCAACTTGCCTTATCTTCCTCAAGCCCTAGTTGTTGCCTCATCTCGACTCAGTTGGTTCTATCTCCTCCCATCGTGATGAGGCTACTTCTTCGCGTTTTTCTACTCGTTGTCTTCTACACGATCCTTAAATTGTCTTGACAGGAAGACCTTCGTGTCTTCTTCAGCCTTGCCGCTGTTCTACTGTCTTGTAATGAGTCAAAATCGTGTGAGATTAACCTCAGGGACCATGATTTGCTTGTCAGTCTCGTTTTGAGGCTGGTTAGTTGGGTCCTTCCCCCGTGGTTCCTGGGTCCTGCCTTCAACACAAGCACCATCAGATACTCATTTACCATTTGACGGTTTCGTGTTTCTAGGCATACATACTCATTAATACCAGGATGTAACTTGGTCGAATATCTATCTGTACATGGGTTATTTTATTATATAAATAAAACGTTATCACGTCTTGCTGTTTGGTTTTAAGTTGTTCGTGACATAGTTATTCTTACATCTACATATAAGTCAACACATTTATCATATATCTAGTCTTCCACCACCTACCGCGTTGATTGCCAGTGTCCATACGATAGAAAGAGTCAGGTCAGCTTCAACCTCAATGCCCTTGAGTACTCGGAAATCTAAAACTTCAAAGTCCTCAAGGCGTCGCTTAGGCCCAGCTTTCCATAAGTGGCGGCGTTTATTGGAGCCCGTTTCCGCCTCATGTCGAAAGCATCCCTTAGTCTTATATTCCGCGTGTCATTCCCTAGGATTCTGCTACAAGGAAGCGGAACCTTCATAGGAGTTTCACCTCCTTCACCATTCCCTCAAACCAACGTTGGATGAAGAGCTTCTTCCAACGTATACAAGAAAGCCATTCTGGCACGCGCAAACCAACAAACGACCTAAATCCAACATACCAGGTCTGGTTGCCACCCGTCTCCAAACTCAATGACGGTGACCGAACTCGACATCGAGCACACCCGGAACCTATTGAATCGACCCCCAGCGGCCATCGTACAGGTGACAAACGTAGTTCAAGCCGTGCTCCTCGAGCTCCAGAGCCCAACCATGAATCCCACGTTTTGCCCTCAAGCTATAATAACTACGCGACGTATCCAACAAACGGGAAAGCATCACACGCACGAGCAGCAAGTACTACAGCGGAAATTGTTCCAGCACGATCCTACCCCGATCCGGGCCAATACCATGGCGGCACTGAAAGACTGGCGAGCCAACGCCCATCCGAACTATGGAACACTCCATCTCAACAAGATTTTATGGAACATAGCGATGCCCAATATCGTAGGCGCCGAGACGACAGAGATCCCACTAGAGAAACGGAGAGAAATCGTAGGGAAAGGGGACGGGATGCTGGGCACAGAGCTGAGGATACAGAGAGATATCCGCAGGACACCGACCATGTCCGTCAGAGCAGGGACAGAGACGTGGACGGAAGGCAATACCTGGGAGCAGGAGAGGCGAGGGACAAGTATAGAAGAGGCAAGGAGAAGCGGGAGGGGGAGAAGAGGGGGAGGGACGGAGATCAAGCGTGGGCAACGGACCGAGAGGATGAGAGGAGAGACAGAGAGCGGGTGCGTGAACGAGAAAAGGAAAGGGAACGTCGAGAAAAAGAAAGGGAACGCGAGAAGAACAGGGAACGCGAGAGAGACAGGGAACGCGAGAGGGACAGGGAACGCGAGAGGGACAGGGAACGCGAGAGGGACAGGGAACGGCAGGCAGAGAAGGTTGCAGGGAAGGAGTCAGACCGCGACATCGCGAGAGAACGTAGAAGAGAACAGAGAAGAGTTGGTCAGCCCAAGGATCGAGAGAGAGCAGTCGATCGCACAGGGAGGGGATGGGCGAGGGATGAAGATGGCCAACACTTGGCAAGAGGGCAGGAGCTTGAAGGAAAGGTCCTTGAGCAGCCTACATCCGGGTTCCCCGAGGTTCACAGAGAGAGACAAGAGGAAGCTACGTCCAGCCGACCCCAAGAGCGAGAGAAAGAATTGGATATACATCAACGCAGACAGTACGACGAAACTCCAGTTCCAGACAAACGCGAGCGCAGTAAGGATGCTCGTAAGGACAAGCACAACTACCTGGACAAGAGGTACGAGCCGGAGAGGGCAGCATGGGGCTCGGCCGCGATTTCTCAGTCCCAACCCCAGGCACGACATCGACATCCTCCAGCTCTTGATGAAACAACTTCGGACAGCTCACCTCGCAAACGGTTGCCAAAATTATCCAAACATAAACGCAACCTCACTGACATCGACGCACCTACTACGATTGTAATGGTACCGTTGGATTCACGCCTGCCTAAGGCTTCTTGACTGACTTCCATGACAGAATACTTGGAAAAATCGCGATTCGGTTCCTTCCGCCCCCTCAGACCCTGCATTGGCACAGCTTCGTCAAGCTCCTTTTGCATCCAGCTCGAACGAAAACCAAGCAAGAAACGCGGACATCAACCCATCCGCTGTGTCTTTGGGACGTCATGGAAAGGACTCAACCTGGACCTCTACTGAACATCTATCTAGACTGGGACCCTCATCGTCAGGAATAACGCTTGGTGAAATTGAAGGTTCGAGGTACAGAGAACATGTCAGTACTAGTAGCATGCATTGCTGCTTCCCTCAATTGATCACTGACACGTGTTTAGCAGCAAATGGTTCAAGACTCTAAGGCTGGGCTTCTTCCCATGTCTGTTGAGAATGATGGCCAGACCTCAAAACACAAAGCCGGGCAACCGAAGCATGAAGGGGTAGGCATTTTCACTTTGAGTTTGATCATCTTAGGACTGAACTAGTCTTACTTCTAGGCGTCTACAGGTGGTTTGTCCTCTCGGTGGCCCTTCTACAAAGGGAAGTCATCTTCACAGAAACCGCCTACCCCTTTGGTAGAAGGCGCCGCTCCCATTGACCTTGTCGATAGCCGAACGGTTGAGAAACTACCTGAACCTGTGGGTCTTGTTTTACATCAAAGCCCGGAACAAACGATCTTACTTAGTTCTTTAGCCTATAGCCGCAGTGTATTCCAGTGCATCCCAACAAGCAGCGTTGCGCGACGCTCGACATTCTCGGCCAACCCAGCCGCACGTCAGTCATTTTTGATCATATGTTTTCCATCCTCTTTTAATGCTTTACCTTATGCTTAGCTGCAATTACCCTCGGTACATTTGTCAGAGAAGCATCCCACAAATTCCAGGAATCTCCCTTCCACGACCGTGCCTTCATCTCAAGCTGATATATCGGGGTATCCTACTGTGACCCACCTCGCCTCTGTTCCAGCGACTCCATATAGCGAGGTTCCCGCCCTTCATATTTCCACTATGGAGACACAAGGGCTCCGACCTCACGAGACAGACATATCAGCGCCTCTTGCCTCGTCAACTTGGCCACAGCCTTCAACGTTATCGCGTGCAAGCCACTCGTTCCCTCAAGCTCAACAGCCAACAACGCAGATGCTCTTTCCACACGTGAGCAGAGCACCCTTGGAGGCGGCAACTTTTACAACAGAATCAATAGCATCAAAGGATCGTGCGGCGGCAGCTGGGCAAAGTGACTACCATGGATATGGTAGTTCAAAGGCTTCCCATTCGACAGCCTTACCGGACGCTGACTCTGTGCTTCTCCGAGCGAGGACGACAAGCCGCGTATCGCAACTGTCAGAAACGGAAGCTGCAAAAGCTAGTAGTGAAAGACCCATCCAGCCTACGGAGGCTACCTTACATTCGTTAGGGCGCATGCAGGACGACTCTTACTTGTCGGCGGGTGTGAAAGGCCCAGTATCACAATCACCCCAAGTCCTGAAACAATCTGCACCTGGGCGACCAGTTGCCCCTGTAACGTCCCTACCAGAGGCATCCGGTCCTGGGCAACACAAGCTAGACGCTCCTCAAGGCACTTTCCTTTCGACGACGAACAACACCGCAACAGAGTATAGGCCATCCTCGGGCCGACACCAAACCTTGAATCAGGTGTCACGCCCGACCGATGTACTGGTCTTGCAACAGAATATCACATCCAGTCAAAAACCTTTACCTCAACCTCAATCTGATCACACCCTGCCTTATTTGGAGCCTGGATACCCGAGTTTCGCGCCATCACAGCAAGGCCAGGTCAGTTCCAGTACTCACCCCTGGCAAGGTGCTCCAACCTTAGTCGGTGACATCCATACATCCACACACTCGCTCCAATCTTCCTTGGCATCGAATGATAATCCGACACAGTTGCAAAAATCATCGTTGGGCATCCCAGCAACAAATCAGAACCCTACATCGCACCAAAGTCGTCATACTTCACAACCCCAAGAACGACCTCCCCGCCTTGGTATGGTAGAAAGAGAAATTCCGCGTTCAAGGGCACCATCTATATATCAAACACCCATACAGCAGAGAATGACGGAGACGAAGGCAACTGCAACTGCAGGTTACGGCGAGCACATATCTAGCTACCAGGGAGCACTCCAGGACATCAAACCTATGAAGAAGGTTCCTTCACACTCATCTTTTATGCCTGCCTCGTCAACTCCGAGTTCGTACCAAGCCCAACCCAACCAGACTATGGGTCATGTGCTTGGCTCTTCACTTGAAGCACCGATGAGCAACATAAATACCCAACCCTTTCCGGTAACTACTGCCAGAGGGTCGCCTGATGAGCGTCTACGAGAGTATGGTATCACTATCACTGCAGCCCCAAGCTTAGTTCCAGACTTAGTTCATTCTAGTCGACATGCAAATGCGAGGACTGTTGGAGCTGGGGAAGGAGCAAAATTCCCTCTTGAAGGCGCTGGGAACCAGGGCCCTGTACTAATGGGTGTAGAAGCGCCTTCACGATACCACAACACTGCTCCACTTGTTTGTCACAAAGTGCCCTTTACCTTTTGCTCGTTCTCATTGATATACGTTTTCAGACTCGACCTGGAGACGATGGGAATCAGGCAAACCAACGTAACCCCTCATCCCCGAAAATAAAAGTTCCAAAGCTGATAGCAGAATATGAAGCTCGGTCGGGGCCGAGCCAACTTCGGCCAGAGGCTGGCTATCATATCCCGCGGTCTTCGACAGCAATAGGACATCGCCAACCAAGTGGCGAGCTTGAGATGGCACCATCAGTTGCAGGCTTATTTTCAGGGCCAGTTGCACCTTCCGCGGCTGTTGCAAGGGAACCTCCAATGAACAACACAGCTCTGGCATCGACAATCCAACGACCAGCAACAGCCATGAGCTCAAGGCACCATCGAGCCGAGCAGCCTCGTTTACTTGATCCCCTCTTGATGACCGCCGTGCAAGTCAAACCCACAAACACGCCGCAGCCACACTCTGTCGACCCGGCCCATGCAGACAATAAAACAAATCAGCAAGTCGCATCTATCGAGCGATCTACTGGGCTGCAAGTTGTAACCATGATTCCACATGCGACGTCCGCTGCTGAGGGCGGAGCATCCAGATACATACGCGGTGAACCTCCCTCATCCTCAAGGAATGACGACCGATCACGCGAACCAGTTCGGACACTCAAGACTCACATAAAGAAACAGTCGTCATTCTCCGCACCGGTCGCCAGAGTTGGGGTGCCAGTGTTTGAAACGCAAGGTAATTTGAAAACTTTGAATGCATCTAAATACTAATTCAGATGAGCAGAAGCTGTGGCTGATAAACAATATCAAAGAGACATACAGGCGACCCAGCACCGCATAGCTCACGATATCACTACGACACCTTATCGGGGTGATACAAGCGGAATTCCGTCAAGTCGTGACCAGTTGAACGAAACCACTCGTCACGATCATAGTAGACCCCGAGAGCATTCACTACCAATACAGAATCTCAAATTGGCAGAACTGCTATCGAGCTCTCCACTTCACCAACAGTTGCCTGCCGCTACGACCACCAACGATCCAGCAGTGACGGTTTCCCGACATGACCAACCTAACACTGCAAAACTAGGCCCCGAACCACCAGCTACTCGTTCTATCCAGCACGAACCAGCATCTCTCCCTCAAAAACCTCGTTATTCCCCCGAAAAACCTGCACGTGAAGTTGACTCGCGTATACATGTAGCTCAGAACAGCGCACGCACCACCCTCGAGCAACCTCGGCCTCAGCAGAACCATACAACTCGGCCGAGTGGTGGAACCTCACAATCTAACAACTTGCAGAATGGTCCCATTCCGCCGCCCAGTCGCGAACTACCACGCTCCACACAGGAGACTACACAGTCTGGCGCATATATCCACAAAGCTGTTGTGTCACACGCCAACACTGCAGCCCCCAGTCTCCCCCCCAATACACACACATCTCATCAACGGGCTCAGCCGCAGCTACATACAACCCAGCATAGTCACGAGTCCAATAGACATGGGGCTTTGGAGTTGGGCTCTTCCACACTTCAGCCCAACAACGATCTACATAATGACCCTGCTGTGTCCTCCCACCAAATACTGCCACAGGCTCCCTCTGCGAGGGCATCTCGAACAAAAGACTACAACAAAACATCTCATAGACACGCCCCTGTTCTACAATCTTCTTCGTCTCACCTCACAGCCATCCACGCCAGCTCCATACCACCACATCATCACCCTCCTCTTACCCAATCCTCGAATCAACCACAACCACAAGAGGTGCAGAGTACTAACCAAGACTACATCATCTCGACCCATAAACCCCCCGTTGTGCCGTCTTCGTCGACCCATCCTGCCCCGCCCAACCCCTCCCGATCCCGTGCAACTACAACCCAAAAGACGGAACCTATTCACAGTCGAGGTCAACCGGCTGCCTCTGCCTCTCAGGTGGATCTTACCACCACTGGTCATGTATTACCATCGTCGTCTCATACTTCACGACCTCGCCAGCAAACCAATGTATCTATGCCATCTCATATTAATGTGCCGTTATCCGTCGATCCACTATCCATTTCTCGAACTCAGCCTACCTCCACGCGAGGTACTGCTCCGACTCACTCCTCTAATTCACGCCCTGACCCTGGAATATCGACCTATCAATCGATGGCTTCTGGATCGCAGACCAGAGCTACCATCCCGTCAAAGATATCAGAGTCACGCCCGGATATCACTCCGTCGCAGCCTACACCGACTTTTCCTCGTTTGCCAGATCAACTACCCTCAATCCCTGGCCGTCAGGTCTCACGGAGGTCGTCCGAGGACTCAATACTCCTCAAAACGCCGTCTTCTCTCGCTCCTACCCTTCTGAAACCTACCGAATCTCGCACTTCGATACCAGCTTCTTTCTCTTCGCAAACATCATCACGAAGACGGGGCCTGTTTGGCATGTTCAGATCCAAGACTGTCCAGCCTCCAGCTCTGGTAGCGGAACCACCCAAGCCCCCCGCAGACGCAAAGAGTCACAAGGAAGTCAGGACGAAAGTCATGGTCCCAGAAAATCGGCTTGAGCAAGTGCAACTGCCACGAGCTAGGCCTCCTCCGATTGCGGCACCCATTCCAACACAGCCGATATCTGGTCGCAAGAGCCCAAACAAAGTCTTCACTCCGTTCCGTTATCTGGCCACGAAGAGGAACAGAAGGGTGTCAACGGCGTCTCTTGAAGCACAAGATGGGACTGCGGTAAGTTGCTGTCTTATTTGAGAGACGGTCGGAGCTAATACCCTGCCATAGCCTAATACTGTTATCGGGTCACCAACTGCTTCCATGCACAGTACGCAGCCTCCCCCTATACAGCCTCCTCCTTTGAGAGACGTGTTCGTGGCAACCCAGGAATGGAGACACATGGAAATAGCGGGGGCACGAGAGGTCACAGGAGGAAAATTACGAAGAGCACGGCCTGGAGTTGTGTTTGACGTAGCTGAAGATCACACAGAGGAAAAGCGTCGAAAGATCAAACCTCAAAGTCGACAGCGGGCAGAGGATTAGAGATTTCACAGAGACATCAGAGCTGAAATGTATTTATACTTTAACTGTATATAATGTAATGCGCCACATGGGTACTTTAGGACAGAAGTCGCACGTGATTATTACAGACTCAGCCGTACAGCAGGCACTGGGCCCTGGCAGACTTTTTAGAGGTCGGACGACAACGTTGCACTGCACTCATGAGTCAACGAAAGCCCTCCACAAAGTTTAATGGGCCCCCACCATCCTCTGCCGAGCAGAAGGCTGAGGCTCTGCACCAATACCAGGACACCGATGGCCATTTTTCACTCGTCAGGTATGCTCCACTACCGACGTGTTTGTCCTCACCCACTCATTTTTTTCTAGGAATTTTCGTCTTGCAGATCTTGTCACTATCATGAATGGTGTCTGCGGATCGTTCTCGGTGTTCTCGTCGGCACACTACCTCATTACCGGCGACATCGACTACCTGTGGTCGGCCCTCGCTCTTCCCCTTGCCGGCCTCATGTTCGACTTCTTTGACGGAAAAGTTGCGAGGTGGAGAAAGTCTAGCAGCATGCTCGGTCAAGAGCTTGACAGTCTGGCAGACTTGGTGCGTCCTAGTACATTGTCATCGTCATTCCATGACCTGACCAGCTTCATAGATCTCATTCGGTGTTGCACCGTCACTATTAGCGTTCGCAGTGGGGCTGCGGACATACCTCGATACGGTGGTCCTCACTGGCTTCATATGCTGTGGGCTTGCACGACTTGCTCGCTTCAATGCGACTGTTGCACTCGTGCCTAAAGATGCAGCAGGCAAGGCTAAATACTTTGAAGGCTTGCCGATACCTTCCTCATTAGCCCTTGTATCTGTGTTGGCATACTGGACGAAAAATGGCTGGATTGAAGGCAAAGAAGGCATTCCATTGGGGACAATTACATTATGGGGTGATGCTGGAGGGCGTGGTGAGCTACACGTGGTGAGTATTGTCGGAGCTCTATGGGCGGCAGCGATGGTCAGCAAGACCTTACGGGTGCCAAAGCCATGAAGAGAGCAGGCCGTGCTACCCGACAATATTTCGTAGAAATTATGATACCCATCATGATCACATGTCCGCATTTAGTAATGACACGAACGCGACCATCTTTTTGTTTTATTCAACCACGACGCGTCCTCATGGTTTCCTCAGACGATGTCCAGCGAGTCTTCCTCCAAGCAATCTTTTCTCGTGCCGTTGTTTCTACTCAACTTGCTCAGACCCTATGGGCAAAATCTATTGAGGCAGTCAACGGTCTTGTAGTCTCTTTCAAATGTCCAACCCCTTTTTAACAACTATCCTTCAGCTGCAAATCCAGAACTTAACATCCAAAAGCCTGCTGGCAGAGACGCCTGGGACTCATTTGTAACTAAAATTAACAAGTCTCTTGATAGTCTGGATCTCGAGTTTCGTCATTTACATGATGAAAACACTGGAAAAGAGATGTATGCCATGGTAAGTTTTCCTGTCAAATTTCAAGAGAACACTTGTAGAATCCTATGCACAGGTCAACCGGAAGGGTGACGAGATTGCGCAGATCGCGACTGAGTACACGCCTGCAGAAATCGCTTTCTTCAAAGCCATCGTACGTGTTTTGTGGCCGTTGTTTACAACAAGATGCAACCACGGGTCATAGATCGAGCTCATAATGATGGCTCCTCGCGAATCTTTCTCCGCCTCGTCTACAGCTGCTCTCCGTGAAGTCAGCGCTATCAAGCCAAAGACGAACATGACCAAGACACAGGCCGAGGTCGTTCTCGGTAGCTTCGTTGCCAAGGGGTGGCTGGTCAAGAGCAAGTACGTTTAAGTTGCCTAGCTTGTATCTCTAAATGCTGATACATTTTGCTATCTTAGGCGTGGCCGTTACTCTCTTTCCACGCGTTCACTCCTCGAGCTCCTCCCGTATCTCAAGTCGACATATCCGGACGAGCTCATAGAGTGCACTATCTGCATGGAGGTTCGCTTTTCTTTCGAATCTGGTATACCCCTCTTATATGAAGGCTTCACAGATACTTACCCGTGGTATTGCGTGCCCAACCAATAACTGCAAGACACGAATGCACTATCATTGCTTCACAACCTTCCGAAGACGCCAGGCTGCATGTCCATCATGCAGGGTAGAGTGGCCTGCCACTCACTCTGAGAAACCCCTTATTGCTGTTGGTGAAGGTGCTGCCAGAGAAGGCGACGATGCCAAGCGTTGGGCTAGGAACGAGGCTAGTGACGAGGACGAAGATGAAGAGGAACCCGACGATGAGGAAGAATCCCACGCCACCCAATCTCAATCTCAATCACAGCCCAAGACACAACGAACGCAGCGCGCGAGGAAAGCAAAGGTAGTTCGTGACGAAAGCATGGACGTCGATGACGAGGATGGAGAGCCTGCTGAGCCTATGAAGAAGGAAAAGGCATCTCAACCCACTCGTCGAAGTACGAGAAAGTAGGCAAATTGTTTAGCGTATATATCTAGTCTATTGGATTATAGATGTGTCCAAAATAACATTAATACCTACTTTATGTGATTCTAGGCATCCACGGTCGATGAAGAATCCAAAGCAGAGTGAACGACCCTGCCGATCTCCCCCTCCTTATTTGTCTTGTCTGTAAAACCAAAACGACCTTTACCCCAGAATTGTCGTTTCTTTTCTTTCCTTCCTTCCCCAAACTCATCGTTCCACTTGCGCAGTTCCGCGAGGCTGCCTAATGACTCGGAAGAGGAAGGTGTTATCTCCTTAAGAGCCTTGGCGAAGTTGTGGAGGTGCAGGATGCGAGTGGGGTGATCAACACCAGGCTCGATTACCCCGAGAAGAGAATCGGACACAGAGGTTTCACCGGACGATTCGGTGACGACAGTTGGTTCAGGCAAAACGTCAACATCACCAATGATACTTGTAGGAGAGGGAGGAGTCGACGTTTCTTTGGGTGTTTGGATGGATGTTGTTGCAACCGAAGCAGTTGACCAAGGAAGCTTGATATTTTCCTTGACAGCATCCAAAGCCGCAGAAACGCACAGATCTAGTGAGACAGAAGAACGTAAATCCGAGGCTTTATCAAAGGAAGTTGCGACTCACGTTTGAGATCTGATCCAGAGAAACTCTCGGTTTTCTTTGCCAGTGCACTAACATCCAGGTCGGAAGCTAGCGTCTCGTCGCGAAGCAGAATCTTCAAGATCTCTGTGACACTAGTGAATAAGGGTCGAATACAGAGATAAAACAAAAGAAACCTTCTCGCTCCTTCTCGCCTGGAAGATCGACGAGCAAGCGGCGAGGAAGACGACGGAGAACGGCATCGTCGAGGTCAAACGGTCGATTCGTGGCACCGATGACAATCACGTTATCTTCTTTCGAAGACTTGAGTCCGTCCATCTCCTGCATGAATTCGGTGATGACGCCTCGGTGAGCGACTGCGCCCCCACTTTCGCGGGCCGACATGCGTGCACCGAAAAGGGCATCAATCTCGTCGAGGAACACGACACAAGGCGAGAGCCGTCGGGCCAGTGTGAACAATGCTTTGACTAGCTTTTCTCCTTCACCGACATACTAAAGATGTTTTCAATAAGACTGTATACAACGACTTTTGAAAAATTGGCCGTACCATGTCCATGACATCAGAAGGAGACACCATCAACATTCGGCAGCCAGCTTCCTTTGCTAAAGCACGGACAACGAGCGTTTTGCCCGTGCCAGGAGGACCAAAGAGAAGGCAACCAGTCATACCGTGTTGCTTCAAAATGCCATGCTGGAAGGCCTTTGGATGCAACAGGGGCAACGATACAATCGTTCTCACAGAATCAATTGTATGAGCGGGAAGATGAACCTGGTCGAAGGAGGTGGGCATCGAAGCTAAAACGTATTATAAATCAAGTTCAGATGAATAAGCACGACATACCAGCATCCACGATACACCCTAAAAGCCTTTCCTCGTGGCGTTCAAGTTCGGTCTCGTTTTTAATCCTTTCAACGACCTCATCAAATTCCTCCTGTGTGGCCAATTCCTTGTCTTCATCAGCTTTCTCGTGCTCCCAAGCCACCTTGTGTACTGAAAACGCTTCTTTAAGCCACAATGATCGACTGTCTTTCGCAGAGCGGTGCGCTGACCAGGCTGCATGTACAGCAGGCCATGGCACCTCAGTCGATTCAAGTGTGGGTCCTGAGGAGGTGGCTGAAATGCCAGAAGCTAAGGTGTTCCCTAGAGCGCGGTCGGCGATCCGTCGGACGTCGGACCAAACCTCTATCCTGTTCCCCCATGCTTCCCACATTTGCACATGAGTGGCCTGAACAGGCGACTCCGGATTTGAGGGTTGTTCGGGATTCATCCCCGGAGACCCTTCGAGGATTGGTGCTGCACTTTCCTGTTCCAGGACTCCACCAGCCGCGCCAATACCCATGCGCATAGTAAGTTCATTGATCTCCCGGCGACGCGCTATACGAGCAGCGCGTTCATCCGTTATTGACCGCACTCTTGGGATTAATATGGATGTTCGGAAGAAGGAAGTTTTGTTTGGTGCATTGTTGGAGGTGGGTGGGGAGTTAGAACCGGGAAGCCCGGGAAGCCCAGGAAGCCCTATGAAGATTATTTCTGGCCGGCCTTCTGGCTCTTCACCCTCCTCCGTTGTCGAGAGCTTGGGGAACTCGTCTGCAAGGACGGCGTCACCACTCTCCCATTTCTTCAGTCGATCTCTGAGCCGCTTTTCCCTAGCTCTCTCGGCAGCATCGTCCTCTCCCCAATCAGCCTTGCCTGCTTTGGGGGATGACGATACTTGGGCTGCAGATGAACTGCGGCTCATGAGCATACTGATCAGACTATTCCCTGGCCCACTGTGTGGCGGCGGAGGGGACATGGAAGGAGTCATTCCAAAGATTATCGTCATTGGATTACCCACGGGCGAGGAAGGGCGAGAAATGGGCCCTTTACGACGCTCTCGCACGGCAGACAGAAGGGGTGGGTACCAAGACGAAGAGGATGGAGCAAGAGTTGGAAAGTCACGAACATATATCAGACGCGGGCGGGTCTTGTTGGGGGCTGCTTCGTCGACTTTCGAAGGGGTGTTGACGAGAGCATCAAAGAACACTTTAACTTTGCTCGGGGGTGCCGTCCGACGAGTAGCGGATGTGAGAATTGCACGACCCTGCATGGTAGTTGGGGGAGTCATAAGTGCCAGTGACACCTTAGGCGGTATGAACCCGTCAGGTTCATCGTCTTCATGTGCCAGGCTTCTGGATGTAGTCGACTTCGAGGGAACACCAGAGGAAGAGAAATGTAGGGGATTGCGCGGGAGGGAGAGTGAATTGGCAGCTGAAAATACACTGTCAATACAAAATCAGTGGTAGCACGAAGAGTAAGGACACACCTGGACCGAACTGGCCCCATTCTCCTGCAGCAAGCTGCACGGCATCTAATACCAGTACTTCTGCGCCGGTGCGACGCGCAAGCTCTGCTACCGTGGCGTCGATGATGTAGTCGCCACCTTCGATTGGAGAATACAGGGCTAGCGTGGGCTCGATAGGTGCTCCAAGTGGTGAAGTATATGTAGCACGATGTTGTGTCTGAGGATGCAAAGTTATTAGCAGTTTGTTGAGAGCGTCGTCAAAGTTTTCTGGAGGAGGAAGAGCCGAGGCATGGAATGGGTCCTGCTCGGGGCCAGGCGTCCAGAGAATATCAAGAGCATCTGGAAGCTCAATGACCGGGGTGTCTGGTTCCTTTGCAACAGCTATACGTGCTCTGCGAAACTTGGGCTTGTCTTCAGCTACAGTTTCGGGAGCATCGTTTGGGGGCGGTTCTTCAGCTGTTGGTGGGCTGGACGCGGTTGAAAGACGTTGACGCTGTGCTCGTAACTGTGTACGTCGTGGAAGGGATGAAGAAGGAAATACTGAGAAGGGTCTTGGTGAGAATAGCAGGAGTTTCGACCTGCGAAGGACAGCTGGAGACCGCATTCACTATCGACGTCGTCCACCAAAATTCCAAGCTCACGTGTCTTTTGCCTTTCTTAATTTTACAAGTTTTAGATATCAATCACCAACTCTTATTCAAACCACTAAAATTATTATAAGTAGTGCAATGCCAATAATATTGTTACCGCCCTCGTCCCTCCTTCCGTGCTTTCGCCCTCTCAGCCAAATCGACTCCTACTAGAATCTTCGAAGCCTTCCACAGTTGCACCAAGTTAATTACATTCTTCAAGGCACAAATCGGCAAACTGACAACTGCCAGCGCCTGTGCGTAAGTCAGTCCACTTAACACCCAAGGCAGTCCGATGGGCGTCGAAGTCCACTTCATCAGATAAAGAGATACATAGAATAGCTCGTTCCCTGCGCACACGAAGAACAACGTCCGCTGCAATGACACATCAAACTTAGAACATTTTAACCAAAGCTTCGCGACTCACGGAATCATTGTAATACAGCCACAGAATCCTGCTCACATCGCTTGTAACGAGTTTATGGCTCCTAGCTCCTGTCACGAGAGAACTGTGTTCGACGTGTCAATGAACGCCCCCAAAGCCAATCGCAAAACCGCGTACCTGTACATATGCATGTAATGGCTGCTAAAGTCCAAAGCAATCAAGGCCTGGAATACTACAGCAAAGTCCGGGTACGCTGAGGCCAGATAACAGAGCAAGCATGATGTTGTGCATCTGTTCTTCCACCGTGATCAGTGTCTGGACACGCACATAAGATTGGTATATACCGGTCAGTGACCATGTCCAACACCGCTCCAAATTTCGAGGTTTGATTGAGCGCACGAGCGGCCTGCCCGTCGACGGCGTCCAATAGGCACGATACCACATACGCGAGTGTGCAGTACTTTGGATGGTAGCTCATAAAGTGCAAGGATAAGCCCGCAAGAAGTATGCGTGAGTACCCTGACCATTCAGTGAGAGGTATGCCCGAAATTATCATGTATTCCACTTACCAATGAGATTGGGCACGAAGAGGAATACATTCTCAGAATATGTTTGGGCAGTAGCCAAATCGACGGCCACTTTTGCATCCACCACCTCCATAGAGTGTCCTCGCCGCTTCTGGGAGGAAGAATTGGTCATTTAAGGGAGGAGAGTGGTGAGGGGTAAGTTAGTGAAGGCAGGATGAAGGTGACTTGTTGACACTAGATGTGCCTTCAAACTTCTACACGCGACGGGGGACTCCGTAATTTTTGATGACGCTTTTTATATGTGTCAGAACAAGATTGACTGTGGTTGAAGGCACAGGTATGTAGCTGTGTTGCATCAATGTTCAAACTGGCACACCATATTACTATTATTGTTCTGTAGATAAAGAATACATATCAATGCACATCCGTCCGCATCCACGCTCAGTACTCAGTGCTTGGTGAGTGTCACAGCAAGCGCTATCGCGATGATAATTATAATGATCATGAAAATACCAAAACATATCCACCGTCCTTTCCTATAATGACGCGCTGCGCAGCCCAGCCCATTAGCAGAGCGCAGTCACAAGAGATTGAACTGACATACCAGATACCACTGCCTTAACTAGTTCCTTCCAACTGCAATGCATGTCCTTGTTGAACAAGATATAGCAATAAGAGAAACGAATCATACGTACCCTTGCCCTGTATTTTCTTCGACCTCTTTGGCATCATCCTGTACTTTATTAATGGGATCCTCTTGCTGTTCTACGAGTATCGCCATCTGGGAGTATTTTTGAGGGTTTGAGACTCCATGCTTGAATACAAAACTGTACTTACATCCGTGAAGAGCTGGGCAAGTTCAGCCAGTGTTCCTTCCATTTTCTTGATCTCTGTCTGACGCTCTTGAACCTCGCGGAAGGCCACGCGCGACTCTCCATACCGAGAACTCGACGTTAGCTAGTTTTGTTCGTCAGCCTGAGACATGGCTCTGTAAAAGATGCCTCTTACAGCTTGCGCGAATATTTGCTGGCCTCCGCCCTCCACAGCAGCTCGAACTTCTTCGGGAGTCGCATCGGGTTTGACTACAGAACTCATAAGACAACAATAAAGGAGGTTAACACGTATATACTCACCAATTCTCACCTGCCTCTCGACCCGTTGTTTCGATTTGTCGCGGTATTCTTGCTCGACCCGTTGGTAGTTCTGAATAGCCTCAATAAATTTCGTCCGCACAAACACTACCTACCAGAACATGAGACTTCTATAAGTGGGACAATAGAGGTAGATCGTTACCCGATTCTTTCGCATTTGAGCGTCCGGCCCCCCCACAGGGGCGCGCTCCAGTGCTTTTATTCTTTCCTTAATGCTGTTGGTTATTGCCCTGGTTTCCGTCGATAACTGATCCAGTTGGGCGGCATCGTGAGTTTCGCCATGATCAATAACATTCATTATTCGGGCATGCAGCGTAGCAATTTGGTGGACGTTGGCATTGACGCGCTCTATACCTTCCTGGATGGATGAAACCTATTCAAATAGTTTGAGTGGGATATTCTCGCCAGATAGTTGCATATTGTTGCCTCAGTGAAGAAGTCGGAAGTCATCGTGGTGTCAGTTGGGCCTGAGGTAGTCGCCAGATTGTCCATTTCATGGCTAATAGCTTCAGCTCCTCGTTGACGTTGGGCCTATTGAGCTTCAAGAAGATGCTACAGGTCATTTCGCGAATGTACGCACCCTAGCAGCCGCCAAACGGTCTTTAGACATCGCGGTGTGAATGACTGCGCGGTGATCGAACCCACGTCCCATGAAAATGCCATCTAATCTAATCTCATCTAATCTGTGTCCCGAACGAGTCATCGGACGAAATTATTGGACACAATTTTCGGAAAGGCCGACATTGAACCCATCTATCTCTGACTCCTATCTACCAGGTACCATGTGTGGAATATTCGCTGTACACGGACTTGAAAAGCCATCGTCTGAAAGAGCCCATTGCATTGCGCTCTCCAAGCGTCTTCGCCACCGTGGTCCCGACTGGTCCGGATGCTATGTGGGGAAAGAATGTGTACTTGTTCACGAACGACTCGCGATTGTTGGCGTTGGTAAGTGACTCGATTTTCACTTTAACAATTTAGTGAGTTACGGCACAGACACTGGCGCCCAGCCCCTTGTTAGTGACGATGGCAAGACCGTCCTCGCCGTCAACGGCGAGATCTACAACCACATTACACTTCGTGCAAGTGTTGGATCTGACGTAAAATTCAAGACCCATTCTGACTGTGAAGTTATCTTGCCTTTGGTATGATTGATCCTCAGTGTGATTTTCATCGCTCATGTGCCCTTGATTTTAGTACAAGAAATTCGAGAAGGAGCTTTGCAGCCAGCTCGATGGCATGTTCTCCTTCGTTCTTCTGGACGAATCCGTGACTCCTTCTCGAATTATTGCTGCTCGTGATCCTATCGGAATCACCACGTTGTACCAAGGCTGGAGCTCGAAATATCCTGGAGCAGTCTTCTTCGCCTCTGAGCTCAAGGCATTGGTTGACGATTGTGATAAAATCATCTCGTTCCCTCCTGGACACGTTTACGATAGCCGTGATCAGTCTACTACGCGTTATTACCAGCCCTCCTGGTGGGCAGGTGATGAAGAGGGTGGCGTTATTGCCAATAACCCAACCGATCTCGCACTTATTCGGGGAACTTTGGAGGCCGCAGTCCGCAAAAGGCTCATGTCTGAAGTACCTTACGGTGTACTTCTCAGCGGCGGTCTCGATAGCAGCCTTATTGCAGCCATTGCAGCGAGGGAGACCGAGAAAGTTGCTCAGGCCCAATACGAAATTCGGCAGAAAAAATTGAAGGAAGCTTCCAGCGGGCCCCCAACCCCCTCTAGCACTGTCACAGAACAAGGTGTGTTTCGGTCTACATCTCCTCGTGTCCGCTTTAATACCCACGATTGTAGCGACCCTTGCTGCGTGGCCACAGCTCCACTCCTTCTCAATTGGTTTGGAGAACTCTCCCGATCTTTTGGCTGCCCGAAAGGCTGCACACTTCCTCGGAACTGTGCATCACGAATATGTTTTCACAGTCCAAGAAGGGTTAGACGCGATCCCAGAAGTGATATACCATTTGGAGACCTACGATGTCACAACTGTACGCGCTAGCACCCCGATGTATCTTCTCAGCCGGAAGATCAAGGCTATGGGCGTGAAGATGGTGTTGAGTGGAGAAGGAAGCGATGAAATCCTAGGAGGTATATCATGCTGTGTTCTCCCGCGAAGGCCCAGTCTAATCACATTGGTTATTTTAGGGTACCTTTACTTCCATGCTGCACCTGACAGCCTTTCCTTCCACCAGGAATGTGTAAAGCGTGTCAAGAACCTTCACACCGCGGATTGCCTCCGTGCCAACAAGTAGGCGCAACGTCACTGTGAAATTGTTATTATGCTCATTTTGAACCCTAGATCTACCATGGCATGGGGCCTCGAGGCTCGAGTTCCGTTCCTTGACAAGGCATTCCTAGAAGTTGCGATGAACATCGATGCGAAAGAGAAGATGTTCCAGAAAGGCGCGACTCAAGAAGTCGATCAAGATGGCTGTCCCAAGATGGAGAAGGTATAATCGAGCTGATCAAATATCTATTTCCTGAAGCTTATCCTTCCCCAGTATATCCTCCGCAAGGCATTTGACTGTTCCCCAGGTGGAAAGGTACCTTAAATCGATACCATTAGCCTGGATTCCTCAATTAATTTTTGGTTCACAGCCCTATCTGCCCCGATCCATTCTTTGGCGACAGAAGGAACAGTTCTCGGATGGTGTCGGATATTCTTGGATCGATGGGTACGTTATCCTAATCTGCTCCCCCCGCTCGGCTTTATCTTGATATATCCCCCCCAGAATTAAAGAGCACGCCGAGGCAGTGATATCTGACGCAGCCATGACGAAAAGGACTGAGCGGTGGACAGTAGATGTCCCCGATACCAAGGAAGCGTATTACATCCGGGATATATTCGACGGTGCGGTCACACGAAATGGTTCTCTTTCGGTACATTTATCAGTTTACAGGTCTCTTCCCTTCGGAGACCGCTGCGAGCACTGCCGTGCGGTCCGTATTCTTTTCTTAATCTGCCTTCTTGTTCCTTACTGTTGACTTCTAGCTGGATACCCCGCGGAGACTGGGGATGCGCCGCTGACCCCAGTGGTCGCAGTGTCAGCATTCACAACGCTGCCTACAACGCAGACGAATAGATGGCAAGGGTTCAAGGGGATACAGCAAGCATGACATGGAAATTAGATGCAGAAAGAGTTAGAAGGCCATGTGTCATGTTCATGTCTTATCTTGTATGGAATGAGTAAGATATAAAGGAGTGTGGTGCAGTGGTAAAACAATAGGGCACTATAAATGTATGTCACAGCAGGGTAACGAGAGGAAATGAGAACCAGTGAAAGAGGGTAAACTGGACAGGGTAATAATAATGATCAGGGTAATACTTTAATGAGGGGGATATACGGGGGCGCCAAATGTGCCTGCGACGTCTATGACTTCAGGCATGATTCAGCGACGAATCCTGTGCGATATACTGGCGATAGAAGCCTACCCCAGAGTCTTCCGACGGAATGGGCGAACTGACAGTTTTCGCGGGTATCGCTACGCGGGTGGCCGCACTGGTTTGTGAGGTATTGCGAGAACGTTTGGAGGACGGCGGCGCAGGCGAGCCAGCGCCGGCGCCCCACGCAGGCCGGGTAACAGTGGCCTTGGCATAGTTGGAGTTATCATCGAGATTCGGCCGCCTCGATGCGGGCGTGGCAGCCTGGGTTCTTCGGCTGGCCGGCCGAATGGCAGTGGTACTGTCCCCAGACACGAGCCGTGTGCCGAACTTGGCGTTGGCGGAGGATTCACGCCCGTAGGACGCGGCGGCACCGCCTCGCCGTGGGTTGGAGGGCGCTCTGGTCTTGAGAAGGGGTTTCTGAACGGTGACTTTGTCGGCGCCCCAGTAGGAGAAGCTCATCTTGCTTTTCCTGTCCGAGTCGTCCGAGTCGTTGTCATTCTCTTCGTCGTCTGGAAGAGGAACGATCCTAGGCTGTGTCTGGGCCTGTGCGCGCGATCGAACGACGCTACGGAAAGGGGGGTCAGCTGGCCATTCCGATAAATATTCATTTGCCACGAGACATACTCTTCCATCGACACAACGCCCTCCCGAGGCTGCATAACGTCTCCGATCGCCCAGGTTTCGATCTACGGAGATAAGAATGTTAGAAACAGCGCCACCGATCGGGGAGGAAATGACCTTGATAAATTTATATAAATTTCGAGGCTTGGTCTGTACGTTCCGACGGCCCGTCGTAGCGTATTTGGCTTTGCCTTGGAGTTCCGGTAAAGAGTTGGTCCTTGAAGTCAATGCAGCAACCAGAGGAAGGGACGTAGTTCCCGTTCTCTGGCACTGCAAAACCACATCATTAAATACGACGAACCACAGGTCCTTCTTGCCTCCGATCCCACTGCTTCCTTGCAGGACGTCACTCAGACGCCTGAATGATGATTTACCCCGTACTCCTTTCGAATTGACTACAGGCGGAGGAGATGACGCCTTTAGCGGGCTATTGCCGCCAGGTATAGGACATGGGCGCTCTTCGACAAGCACGCGCGAGGGCTTGGGTAACGCCAGCTGCTTGACTTTGTCCAGCCCCTCGATACGAGCAAAGACATCACGCGTCTTGTCGCGTTCCTCGCGTTGTATCTTCTGGTCTTCAATACTCCGCACAATGTTTTCGATTTCCGCAACCATCTGCAGCGTGCTCTCGTACTCAAAAGTACTCGGGTCGGTGTGGAAGAGGAGGTTTTGGAAGAGAAGCGGGTATTTGAGCAGCCGTTGGAATGGTTTGGAGAGGGTGATGGCGAGTCCTGTTTCTCCCTTGTCGCATGCATCGCCTTCGAGTTTCTGGAGCAGCTTGCAGACTTTCTGCCACTCTGCTGCGTCTTGGTTTTTGGGCTTCTTGGATGTGACGTTGTGCAGTGCTGCATCAACTTGTTCTAGAGCTCTCTCCAGGTGCAGAACATAGTCCTTGTAGCCTGTGAAAATATCAGACTATTCAATGTAAGTATGATGTTCCCAAAAAATAGAACACAAGAAATGGACCAACATTGGAGACAAAGACATCCGCAAGCGATCGGACGAGGGGGTATTGATCGTCATATCGCTTCTTGAGAGCATCAGATAACCGCCTGTGGCCATCGAGAACACCAGAGTCTACAACCTCTAGACACCGCCGCAAGTCATCCGGAATCTGATGAGGGGCTAGGACGCCACCGAATACAGTCGCTGGTGTAGTTGTGCTCTTCTTAAACTTCCTCAGCATGCCAGTCTTTTGTAGTGTCTCTCCCTGACTATGTTTCCGCTCACGTTCGTTCTCTACAACTGTCGACTGGCGCCCCAGGGAGTGCGTCGATGAGGACATGTGATTGCGAGGTGGCGGTGGGAGCGAGAAGTGTGACCGGGACGGGAAGGGCACGGGCACGCTACCTGTCCGACCATAGGTCTTTGTGGAGGTGCTACCTCGGTATGGCGAGCGTGGATGATCCGCATTTGACGAGGGGCTCGCAACGCGTCTGTGATATCTGCCAGCCTGATCATCGACATCGTCATCTTCGTCCGTCTCAAAGGACTCGCCATCAATGTTGGGCGTTTCCCTGATACGTGTTGTGAATGATGTGCCTACGCTGGGAGGGGGTCCGGAAGGGGAGGGCGACATGAAGCGGGCGGCTATGGGAGGCAGGTGGTCGCCGGACTCATGGGGTGAGTCAGAACGGTAGAAGTCAAAGTCCAGATTGGGTGTGGATGATGATGGAGGGTTTGAGGGTGCAGGTGTTGAAAATGGATGAAGGAGGGGATCGATGAACGTGTCTTTCATCTTGATTAGTTCTTGAACGTATCTGTTAACTGAGGTAAGTATGGGGAGAGAATTGCTTGTTCAAGGCGAACCTCTCTTCGCTGGAGATAATCTCGAACAAGACCTCTTGACGGGTACGCTCTCTTGAACCTATATTGGTAACGAGGTCCTCCGTTGTGACTTCACTCCATGAGGCCGCGGCGAGGATCCTGCTGCCACTGCTAGCTGACATTTGGGAGTATGGAGTGCCAGAACGGAGAGACGCTGCAGAAGCATCCACCTGCTTCTGCAGATAGGGTGAGGCTGCGCGAGTGGAGGTGGCCTTGACACTAGTCTTTGTGGCGACATCCGTCTTGGAAGAAGAAGCAGCGGTGGAGAGAGATACACGAGGTTCTTTGCCATGTGTAGCCTGGAAACGGGATACGTTTGTCTTGAGAGGTGGAGATGAAGCTGGAGGGGGAGCAGGAGGTGGCGGAGGATCTGGAAGGGTGCGATCTGGAACGACTGGAGTTGGAGGCGGTGATACGAAAGCGACTTTTTTGTGAACGTCGTTTGTAAGTAGTGGATCGGATGACTGCTTTAGTTCTGGTAGTTGTTCGATTGGAGGGAGAGGTTTATAAGATGGAGTTGGAGTTGCGCGTTGTTGTGGTTGTTGTTGTTGCTGCTGCTGCTGCAGTTCCTGAGTGTGCTGCTGTGGTGGCCATTGAGGAAGAGGAGGAAACTTGTCGACGCCTAGAGTTTCCCTTTCCTTGTCTTTGCCTCCGCCAATGTGGAGACGGGAGAAAAAGGCCTTCATGGATGGGAGCAACTCAATTGGCCGCTGTCATCGAAACAGGACAAGAGTATTACAACGGCACAACCCAAAAAGTTTTGAGCCTCGTGGGAAGCGCATGTTCTCGTCTCAATCCTTCTCTCAGCCGGCTCATCACACAAAACATGAACCCATTCTCACTTGTCCTACTCAGCATGCTACTTTTCATCTAGCACAGTCAGACGATGGCGTATCTAATGGTACAGCCCTATGGCTCGGTGCTCAGTGTATGTCGGCTTATTTCGCCAGTTTGAACATCCCACATGGAACCCTTCTCGAACTTGGAAGCGGTATCGGATTGACTGCGTGAGTCTTCTCCATGTAATTCAATCCCATTATCCTCTTCTCATCAAAATAAATTCAAAGTCTTACCATGAGTTCTCTCGGTTGGCGAGTTCTTGCAACTGACATCCCCCACGTAATCAACACCGTCCTCGCACCAAACATTGAGAACAACAGTCACCGTCTTCCTCCATCCTCTGGCCCAATTCAAGTCCGTGAACTTGATTGGACTATTCCTCCCGAGGACTGGATATGGGACCATCCCTCCGTCATCGCTTCGGCCTCGTTGCCATCACCTGATAACAGTAACCAGAAGAACCTTTTCCGTCCCCCATTTGACCTGATCTGCACAGCCGACACCGTATATACCCCGGCCCTCATCCAGCCTCTCTTCCGCACCCTACACGCGTTGTGCACGGCTGGAGTCCCCGATACACGTCCCCCTCCTGTATACCTCTGCCTCGAGCGACGCGACCCCGTGCTAGCAGATCGCTGTCTCGCAGACGCGCACAACACGTGGGGATTTAATATAGAACGTGTGCCACACCGGAAGCTCGCCAAGGCCATGCTCAAAGCTGGTTTAAAGTGGCCCAAGGAGGACTGGGAAGGCATCGAGATGTGGAAGTTCACTTTGCCCCGAGGATAATCCTCCCGTCGCGCGGCGCACTCACAGGTAAGCTTAGGCGTAGTTGCAAAATTTATCGTATAAAGTCGTTCGTTCTATCGTGAGCCGTCTCCTATCCCAGGTGCCTTGAGCACGCGGGTCTCTAAATGTCATGATCGTGCACGCGAGGCTCCTTCCGCCTCGGCCTCTTCCCTCCTCGTAGCTACCAGCTTCAGCATTCGATCAAAACCATGATTTGACTAAAGACGCCAATGAGTATCCAACACCGTGAAGGATTCTGCAGACCAAACCAACTCACCAGATCCCGCCACGTCTCCTCCTCGTCGTTCTCCGTCTGTAGTTGATATATTTGCAAAAACCCTTTGAACCTGAAGTGTCGTGCGATCAGATGCAAACACTGCACTCGCGACACACGCGCCACCTACGTGAGTCCGCCGTCATCCGTGACATCCAGGAACTCGATGAGCTCGTCCTTTGTCTCCTGCGAAAACGGCGCGCCGTTCGTGTCCTGAGCCCACGCATCAAGGCCCCCTGGCGTCAAAAACGCACTTGATGGTGGCTCGAGCAGCACCGCCGCATCGCCCACGGGAACCTCACGCTCCGGTTGCGGGACGCAGTATTTTGAGAATATATGTTTGAGGCATGCTTCGAGCTAGACGAGGATGTACGGAATGAGCAGACGTTGGTTTACATAAAAGTGCATGTAAGAAAGGACTGCACACCTGAAGTGAGATGGCGCCGTCGTCGTCGAGCAGCTGGACGCCAGAGTTCCTGTGGCCTTGAACAGAAGACGGTTCTGGCGTCTCTGGGCGCGGCGACGGTGCAGCATCGTACATCTTGTGAAAGTCGAGAATCCTTGAGTTTTGTTATGTGCGGACCAAAAGAGAAATGGGTCAATATATGTAATGGCACGTGGTCAAGGTTCTCGGCGCCGCAACTCACGCAGTGAACTTCAAGCGACTTTGCTCACTGACTCCTCCATGGCCAGCCGTTCTGAGCCGCTCTCTATAGAGTCGCTGCTACAGAAACAAAAGGCTGAAAAGGAGGCTGCTTCCAAGGTATGTTTTGCCTTTTTCTAGAAGGATATCAAATTCAATCATGGGCAGCCGAAATTTCTTTCGAAGGAAGAGCGTGCCAAGATTGCGATTGCGGCTCGCGCCAAGGAGATACAACAGCAGAGGGAAAAGGATGACCATACCCGCAAAGATCGAGAGGTGCTTGAGCGGGAGGCAGACGAGCTGAGGCAGAAGGAACGTGGGCAAGCCTCTGGAGGGAGATACAATGGAGGTGGAGGCACTGGCGGCCGCTGTGAGTTGTCTCTCAATTTCATTCACAATAATTTACATGATTCTACAGACGAAGAGAGATATGCACACCCTGAACGGGACCGCGACAACCGAGGCGATCGTCATGGACGGCGTGACAACCGACGGGGCAACATGCCCCCACCACCACCACCACCACCCACTGCCCAAGATAGCAAACGCGCGCCTCGGGAGGGCTATCAGAACGTACCCACTGGTCCTCGCGCGAACCGGGGCCAACCTGGATCCACCAACGGCAGTGCGGCGTCTACCCCCCCTGGCCCACCCGCGACGTCCTCCTCCCAGACACCCGTCACGGAAACGCTGCCAGAACAAACGACGCCATACGTACCCCCCATGACGGACGGGGACCTTTCCGCGATCCGGTCGCGGTACCTCGGTGTGGACAAAAAGAAGCGCAAGATTCGCAAGATGAATGACCGCAAGTTCGTGTTTGACTGGGACGCGCAGGACGACACGTTTGCGGCGGACGCGCCTGCGGCTGTGGGAGGTGCGCGGCAGGGCGCGCAGGTGATGTTTGGGCGAGGGCGGCTTGCGGGGATGGATGATGGTGGAGGAAGCGGGCCGCGGAAGCCTGGCGGAGGGACTGAGCATGCGGACGCGTTGGAGCGGCGGATGGCGGCCAAGGCGGGGCTGGATGAGAGACATTGGTCGGAGAAGGCGCTTGAAGAGATGAAGGAGAGAGATTGGCGGATATTCAGGGAAGACTTTAGTATTTCCGCGCGAGGTGCGGTTTTTTTTCTTCTCTATTACTTTCTACGCTCACTCTAACCCCCCCGCTCCAGGTGGCTCAATCCCGCATCCCCTCCGTTCGTGGACTGAATCGTCAATACCCGCCACAATCCTGGAATGTATTGAAAAGATCGGCTATAAGGAGCCTTCTCCTATTCAACGGCAGGCCATTCCAATCGGCCTCCAGAATCGCGACATTATTGGCATCGCCGAGACAGGCATGGTTCTCTTTTTATTACGATTTCTCCGCTGACCCATGTTTTAAATTTAGGTTCCGGAAAAACGGCCGCCTTCGTTATACCGATGTTGGCATTTATTTCGGGACTTCCACCTTTTACGGACGATAATCGGCATCTCGGCCCATATTCACTCATTCTGGCGCCGACGCGTGAGTTGGCACAGCAGATTGAGAGCGAGGCGCGCAAGTTTGCATCACCACTCGGGTTCAAGTGTGTTTCTATTGTCGGAGGGGTGAGGCTTGTATTCATGACAACTACAACTATTTCTGATGCGCGCATAGCGAGCGGTGGAAGAACAGCAATTCAATTTGCGCGAGGGCGCCGAAATCATCATTGCGACGCCGGGTCGACTTCGGGACGTCATTGAGCGACATGTGCTTGTATTGTCTCAGTGTCGCTATGTGGTCATGGATGAGGCTGACAGGATGGTGCACCTGGGTTTCGAAACGGATCTGACGTTCATTTTGGACGCGCTCCCGAGCGAGACGATGCAGGGCGAAGATCTCGGAGAGCAGATGGATGTGGATGGAGAGACTATGGTGAAAAAGGGACGGACGCGGGTAACCACTCTATTTTCGGCGACGATGCCGGCAGCGGTTGAGCGGCTGGCGCGCAAATACCTGAAGAAGCCGGCTGTGATTACGATCGGCGAGGCCGGCAGAGCGGTGGACACCGTCGAACAGCGTGTTGAGTTTGTGAATGGAGATGAGAAGAAAAAGTGGGTTATTTCGCCATTTCGAGTGGGTGTACTGACAGGCTTGAACAGGCAAAAATTGCTGGAGATTCTCAATAGTGGGCAGTATGCCTCGCCAATTATAGTATTTGTGAACCAGAAGAAGACTGCTGACATGGTAGCGAAGGATCTCTCACGAGCAGGGGTATGTCAACATAATGTTCTGATGCCGGGTCGGTCGGCTAACTTACGAGTTGTACAACAGTGGAATGCGGCTACGCTGCACTCTGGCAAGAACCAAGAAGGACGCGAGGCGTCACTTCAGTCGTTACGGACTGGCGAGAGCGATGTGCTTGTTGCTACTGACTTGGCTGGACGAGGTATAGATGTGCAAGACGTGTCGCTGGTCATAAATTTCCAGATGGCGAACACGATCGAGGCATACGTGCATCGAATTGGTATGATTTGTGGTGTGTCGAGGTGGACATGTGCTGATTTGAATTGATGTTCAGGACGTACTGGAAGGGCTGGGAAACTTGGAACAGCGATAACGTTCCTGACGAACGATGACGATGAAGTCATGTGGGTTTCTACTGGCTATTGGTTTATTGCAGAATGTTAACGATTGATGCGGCAGGTACGATCTGAAGCAAGGTGGGAGAGAGTGTGCCTTGTTAAATGTTTACTGACTTGACTTGAATTCTTTTTACAGAGATTAGCAAGAGTCCAGTGTCGAAAGTGCCTGCTGAATTGGCGAAACATGAAGCCGCTCAACATAAAGTTTCGCGGGAGATGAAGCGAAAGCGGGAGGCTGATGATGTTGGATGATTTACGGATATCGGACCGGGAAACTCCGGCAGAGATCGGGGGGTTGGATGACGGTCTCCGTGTTTGTCATACATACATACATAGTATTACCGAAAGTCTCAATGGCGGTGGGGAGCACAGTTCAATGCGACCATCAACCCCCAACTAGCCTCATTTACCGTTCCATTGCTCATTCTACACACGTCCTCCTCGCAATGCCTTCTTCAACTCCAAAGCACGGACCACTTCATGACCTCAAGCGTTTCCTCAATCATCACATCGACCAGCCCAACATCAAGCAGTCCAAGGATCGACCACATACTCCTCCTGAGCCTGCACCATCTCCTTCATCTCCTCATAGGCACCTTTCATCTCCTTCAACTCCAGCTTCTTCCTCTCTTCGTGATGCCACCCAGGTTCATCTTTCCAAAAAATACGGCAAACTCGGCCGTGTCCTGGGCAGTGGTGCAGGGGGTACTGTTCGCCTCATAAAGTCGAGCCACAAGAATGGAGGAATCGTCTATGCTGTCAAAGAATTTCGCCCCAAACGAAACGGAGAAAGCGAAAAGGAGTATCAGAAAAAGGTCACTGCCGAATTCTGCGTTGGTTCAACCCTCAAGCACCCTAATATCATCGAAACTGTCGACATTGTATCTGACCATGGTCTATACTACGAGGTTAGCCAGCTCTCTCTCTATCCACACCTTTTGCACAGCCCTACAACTTTCGACAACAGGTCATGGAGTATGCCCCATTCGACCTATTCAGCGTAGTCATGTCCGGCAAGATGTGCCGTCCAGAAATCTACTGTGTCTTTCGCCAAATCTGCGACGGTGTCGAATACCTTCACGAAATGGGTCTTGCACATCGCGATCTCAAACTTGACAACTGTGTCATGACCCGCGACAACGTTGTCAAGCTCATCGATTTCGGCACCGCTACCGTCTTTCACTATCCCGGAAAAGCTCATACTCCCGCAACTGGTGTCGTGGGCAGTGATCCTTATCTGGCACCCGAGGTACTCAGCGGGGAGCCTTACGATCCCAGAAAGACCGATGTGTGGAGCGTTGCTATCATCTTCATGTGCATGGTCCTCAGGCGCTTTCCATGGAAGATCCCCGATCCCAAGACTGACCCCAGCTTCAGGGCTTTTGTACAAGCTCACCCTGACCTGTCAGTCAAACCCGAGCCCAAGCCGGTAAAGGGTCGTATTCCAAATTCGGAAGATTACACACACAAACAGCCCCAACGAGGGGCTACTCTTCCACCATCCTTGTCGTCTCTACGCAAGCCACCGATACGGGAGCGGGCATCCAGCACCGGAACGCCACAACCCGACCAGGAAGAGGGTTCATCCAGCACCAGCACCAGCAACTCTTCGGAAAGCGCTTCGATCCTTACATCTGCTTCCTCCGAGTCGACAGCCATCACCGATCCGCCATCCCGTTTGGCAAGTGTCACCCATGGCTCCTCTTCGAGCTCGCCCCTGACCACACCTACTGGTGTGTCTGCTGATGACCGCAAAGACCGCTACCGCCTACAAAGCGCCAAGCTTCATTCGCATAGCTTGGCTGCCCTACCGATGATTGGCAGCAATCTCATTCCGTCGGAGAGCCCGCGCGAGATGGACCCTTCCGTTTTGCAGTTCGCACGCCCCGGTTATTCGACAGAATCTCTCCCGAGCCCCGCTACACATGAACGCCTCGGCAGCAATCTATCTCCTCCGCCCCGTTCACCAGGTGCTCGCGCTCGCGCCTCGACGTTCACTGCAGCGATCTCAGAGAATAACGAAACCCCGAATACCCCGTTACCCCGCACCGTGGCTGAACCAACGACGCCTGCCCCCTCTTCTGCTCCTTCACCTACACCCAAGTCGCGACCGCGCTCAGATAGCGTGGCGACATACCACGGCGGAGGTGCAGAGTCAATTTTCCGACTTTTGCCACGCGAAACACGGTCCGCGCTGCGGCGGATGCTCTTCGTCGAGCCGTCGTCACGATGCACGCTCACTGACCTCCTCAAGGGCAAGGGCAAGACCAGCGGGCTTCTGTGTGGGTGCGATACGTCTCTGCATCACCATCGCGATGGGACAACAAGCAGGGGCGAGAACAATGGGGGACATTGTGTAGACCACGACGACTGTGACTCTGGGGACGAGGACGACGGCGATGAGTGGCTCAAGGGCATCGTACCATGCTCAATACCATACACGACGGCTGACCATGTACACATCAAGGTGGCGGAGGACGAAAAGAAGACGGCAAAGCGGCGCTTCTTCTGAACGATTCATTCCACTTACGATGGGCGTGTCGTCGCGCGAGATCCCACTCATGCCCATCCTCTACAGTTATGTCCGCATCATGTCGTAACGACCCCCCATCTTTTATTAATCTATTTTTTTTTATCTTTACTCTTGATTCGTTCCTTTTAACCAAACATTTTTTCCCTTCTAGACGTGTGATACAATATGCATCTCTTTGTTGATGTGTTTTATTTCATTTTCTTCCCAGCATCTTATTTCCCCTTCCATGTTCCTGACACACGTCGTGTCGCTGGTGTGACGCACCCTCATGCTCCACAAACGGACTGCTACGGATTATTTAAAATACACCATTCCCCGTGTTGCCCTACCACAGCCTACTACTAGTACAAGTGCTACTACCCTACCTACCCTCTTCACCCTTCTGTTGCCTCCACCCCTGCGCTCCCCGTCATGCCCCTTGTATGTTGTCTGTGTACCTCCTCCATGACCCGTCCTTTCCGTAGAGAAATTGAACATGTGTACTAATCTCCTCTGGTCCATGTCTCCGGACCATGGCATAACGCCGTGTGACTCGGGAACTGTGGAAATATATCAGATCAATCGGGGTGGCGAAACGTTCCTCGTGCTGCGGTGGGATGGTGGCGGCGCTTCGGGTACCAGTGGCGAGCCAGCCGAAATTGCTGATCTGAGCAAGAACCCCGTTCGACTTCGACATAATGATTTGTAGGCTCGAGACAATGTGCGCTGCATGTATTGATAATGCTCGACTTCATTGTGACCTATTCAGGGAAATGTTTTAAGTTGAATCCCCGGCGTTGGTTACCAACGCACAAGGCACCTGCATCACCTTCTACGATCAGATCCTAATGAAACAGCGCTCCCAGCTATCGAGGAAGCTTCCAAACCCCGGCGACGAAGTTAAAAATGTCGGAGCGCTCAATGAAAATTCTTATCCTGATTCAGAATTCACACACGTACTGCTCATGGATTTTCTGATTCCTGATCCAGAAGCTCCCCAATGTGGCGGCGGGAAGTTCCTCTTGCTTCGCGGCTATTTCTTATTGTTCTTGGAGAATTTCTGGTGTTCTAATTTCCCCTCGGACGAAAAATACACAGAATATTAACCACACCCTTTGGAGAATACAAAAAAAAATTACAGCCGCATTAGATTGCGTCAAATAAACAGTACAATTCCTATCAGGAACAACAGAGCGAAAGTATATGGGAAATTACAGCTCCTCACGCCATGGCCACCCCCTCGCTGGCTTTTTGGTCTTTTTGGCTGGCGCCTGGCTCTTCTTCTCCCCCGCCTTTTGTCCTTTCTTCTTAGTTGCCGCCGCTGTCGCTTTGCCCTTGATGCCGTAGCCGGCAGCACGTAGTGTCTCTTCTAGCTTTTCCATCGCCGCTGCCTGGTCTTCTGACAGGTCAACCTCCTCCACCAGCTCGAACACAACTCCATCTTCGCCTATGACTTCCTGCAGCGCCACCTTTGAGTCTTTCGATCCGGTCAACGCCTCTAGGGCCTGGCGCAGTAACTCTTCATACGCATTGTCCCCCACCTCACCACTGATCTTAACCTTTTGCTCCTTTTCAGGCGCAGCAGGCAGGACGGCTTTACGCCGCGAGAGCTTCACGGAGTCCAGGTCGGGGATATCTGCAGGTCCGTCTATTGCACTGCTTGGCCGTGAGTGATCGACGATCTCACGGCAGCGGATCTGGTTGTCCTCGCTAGTGTCCCGGTGCGACTTGAAGCCGGGTTCACCACACAGCCGCGGGGTGTTGATCACGAGTACGTAGGAGCACGTCTTCGCTTCTTTCACAAATAGGATAGTATCCGTCATCGTCATTGAACAATGAAACTAAAAATGAACGAGTTTAGGGGGAAAGAAAATCAGTTTGCGGTCAGATGACATACCTGAACTTCAACTTCACGGGGTTTGTGTGTCTTGTCACAGAGGGTTCCATCACTCCATCTCTGGACGAGATAACGCGATCCAGCATTCCGTGCAAGTTCGAGGTTGGCCTCTTGCGCGTTCTGCTCTGCAACAGTCAGCTCAGCACCAGGTTGGGGGGCCCGGCCTAGTGTGAACGACTCCCACTGTAAACGCGTAATCAGAATTCTATTGAAATGATTGAATTGAATGACCCACCTCAGGGTCTTCTTGCGGTCTATGCCCTCCTGGAATTAATCAGTCAAATTGATCAAAAATAACCCTTTCAGCGTAACGAGGGAGCGGCGAGAGGTGGCGATCGAGCCGAGGAACGACTGAATATGGAAGGGCCAGGGCCACGAAAACGCGCCAAGCGAAAGAAGTAGAGAAGGGGAAATTTACCTGCAGAGTTTGCGGCTTCCTTGAATTGTCTAATTTCTTGGTTGTGGCAGTAGGAATAAGTAAACCAGCCTTGCCTATGCTTTAGAGACGTAAATGTCAGGACGGAGCTGAGTTTAGAATAGAGAAACAGAACGCACGTAAAGACAAGTTCCAGACAAAGGTTGAAGGAGGGACCAGCTTCGTGACGGGGTCGATTCAAAGTCAGATGGATCGTCGTTGGATGGAGGATGGATGTTATCGTCTGGTTTAGGTATGAGGCATAGATAAGAGTCCTTTGGGCCCATTTTCAGTTTCTCGAGTGTATAATTAACTGATTGCTAAAGTAGTGGTTAGATACGAAACGTTGCGAGTGCTATGGGTGGTAATACTAGTGGTATTGGGTTGCCGCCTTCGAGCCGGTCTGTCCAAGGTTGATCTAGAAACTCGAGTTCGCCACCACGTAGTCCATCAGAGAGCCAACGTTGTGCAGTGTCTGCAAGGAGTGGCAGACGTTTGAGAAAGGCTACACGAAACTTTGGAAAGGCATAGGAATCCTCTGGGAGGGAGTGTAGGAGACGAGCAGCATTGGCAAGGGCAGGAACGGCGAGGACGACGACGAGACGCATGAAGGAGACAAAGTTGAGTCTTGTCGTCGATTACTACACGTTTACAGTTGAGGAACTCCGCGGCTGGGACAAACCTTCCTAATTAAGAATGTCGGTGTACGGCGAGCAGACCGGGTCGGCGGCGGGAATAATAAATCCAATTGAGAGTTGTTTAAAAATCCATGTGCTCTCATTTTGCGACGTGAGTTGGTCCCCTCCAAATCCGGTTTCTTTCAGTTTGACCACACATTACGTGAGGACAACCCCCCAAAATCAGGGGTAATTTCCGTTCAACAGGATGATTGCTTAACGATAATAGTAATACTCGGCGATTGGCTCACAGACAACAATTCATTTTCGAATTCTTCTATATTCGGTCCTCAATTTCTTCATTAAAACCCGGTCCATCGACTTTTCCCCCCACTTTAGCGCTCTCTCTTAAACCAGCACTTTCCCAGTGCACGCGTTCCTCCTCTCCCCTGTCTTGCACGCCCAAACTACCATCGCGTGCACTCCACATCATGTCGTCCTCCCCCCATGATCCACAGGAAGAATCAGAGGAGAAGCACGGTGTTGACGAGCTAGATGACCAGCCTGGTGGTGATACAGAGGGCGGTGAGTAGTTGTTCTTCAATTTCACCCACACTATACCCGACCCCACCGCGTAATCTCTTGATTGTTACTGATCTTCTTGTTTTTCACGTACAGAAGCCCCTGCGAAAGATGCGCCTGTCAAACGCGGTCGTGGCCGTCCAAAGGGTAGCAAGAACAAGCGGACTGGTTCTACTCCTGCTGCGACCACAGGATCTTCTTCCGCCCCTGCCGTGACGCCGCGCAAGAGAGGTCGCCCGCCAAAGGTAAGTTACCTCTAATCTATCGCGTTTCTCACAGATTGGCCCCCCGGGCATTCCCTCCGAGAATTTCGCTGACAGTTATTCTCTCCGCAGGAAAAGAAAGTTGACGAGGAGGGCGACGTCGAACCACCCACCAAGCGGAAACGTGGCCGTCCTCCAAAACATCCCAAGCCAGATGCTGGAGATGGCGCAGAGGGGGACGGCGACGCCCCTGAGCCCAGCGCGAAGAAGAAGCGGGGGAGGCCATCTAAGAAGACGGCGGAATAGTCAGCTGAGCTCTCACTTTTTTGTATATGTTTTCCCGTTATTTTCCCATACACGGGCGGTAGTTTTTTTTTCTCTCGGTGTTACAGACTTGACGTCCATCTCCTTGTTGTCCTGCTAGTAGTTGCACTTTACGACACACACGCATATCTCCTTTTTTTTTTACGATCTCCCTTATTATCTTACTACATGTCGATCATTTTCTGGATTAGCTTTCCTGACCATCTCCACTGTCGTTTGCATTGTCATGCTGTATACCATATTTTACATACCACCCACACTTTTCGTAAACCGCAAACAGAAGCTGGTGTGAGCCTCATGCTATTTTGTGATAGTCGAGAGAGTGCACATGCTTCGAAGCTCTTTGCTGTCGTTGGCGAAGTATGAGAAAAACCTAATTTGACCCACGATCTTGAGACCACATTTGTATTATTGTTGCGTTACAGCATGCGTCCAGAACGCCAACCATTCTGGGTTATAAGGTTCGCCTGTCGTTAGGTCTTGGCTTTTATAGAATGTGCCAACGCCATCCGAGATAACCACACCCCCGCCACACCGATTAACGCCATGCACGTCCAACCTAGTCCTTCTATGATATGGGCTTGTCGCACGGCCCTCCTCTTGGCAGTAGCGTAGCTGATGTCGGGGCGGAAAGTGACCATCGTATATAGAGGAATCCAGCCGGCCGGTTGCCCTGGCGGGTACGGAACACAAGACAGCAACGGTCCGACAGAAGGTAAAGAGGTATGTGAACTAGAACTTAGTGAGTAAAGAACATTGTCTAATGTTTTCTTAAATAGATAGATTGGTGTTGTCACTGCATGTCGCATTTCCGCGCTAGAAGTTGCATTAGACTTCATGGGAATGTGGGGAGTACTAATGAACGAACTAGTTATCCATGGCCAAGTCGCAGATGGCAATTAGGTCTTCATGCCGAGTGTCTGAATACCGGTCAAGGGCACGGACTAGGCACTGATCCACGCCATTGGGTGTTCCAACCTTAATTGGCGGCGCCGTCGGCTTGACGCCCTCCTGGAGGAGGAGGGTCATTAAAATTCTGACATCTTCAAGCCCACAATTGAGGCCCTGTCCATAGAATGGAACCATAGAATGTGCGGCATCTCCGAGAATTATGACACGGTCCTGGTAATGATAAGGTTTGGACTGTAAAAAAAAACTATTGTCACATCGTGTTGCCTTGGAGGTCGACAGCCAACTTTACTTTGGTGCAAATCAAGGGGCTGCGGGGATTGCGCGTAAAATCATCCACAAGTGTTTCCTCGCCTATCATGGAGAGAGCGTCGGGAAAATGTAACTTGAACCAGCCGAGGATGATTTCGGGGTTGTTCAGACGATCAAGGTCGGAACTAGGTGCAAACAGGGTGCAAGTGAATGTTTTGTCCTGCTCCACCGGAAAACCGTGCTCGTAAATAACGTAAAGCCATGGGGCACGATGAACGTACCTTGTTAGGCAGCGCGATCAGCATGAAAGAATGGCGCGGCCAGATGTGAAGATGATTTGGATCAAGGAGAAATGTCGAGTTGCCGTCAGCATCAACGCCTGCCGGCATTTTTAATTCTATGTATTCATGTTTGATGTATTCCTGCTGGTAATCCATTCTAGCGGACACAAGTCGTGACGGACAGCAGGGTCATTGATGAGAAGAAAGTTCGAGGGTGCGATACGTTAAAAAAGAAGCGCGCTCACCTGACAACTCTCATCATCTGGCGTCGAATGACTGAATAGCTCCCATCTGCACCGATGCAAAAATCAAAGTCTACAGGGAATTCTTGCCCTGACTCCAAGTTTCGCATGGTGATGCGCTTCTGGTCAAAATATGCAGCCACGACCTTGTGTTTGAAGAAAATGGAGATATTTGGAGACGCAGAAGCCTCCTGCAGAAGTTCCTCATTGAGCAGCGCCCGATCGATTGAATTAATACACTGTCCAGGTACCAGGGTCAAAACGCACAGAAGTCGATTATTGAACGAAGGCTCGCCTGTCCATCTCTGTCATAGAGTTGACTGTCAAGTCCTCCCTTCGAAGTATGGATCATACGCCCGCGCATGGGAATAACAGTCTGCAAAAACCGCTGTGTAAGTGCCGGGTCGACGGCTTCAAGAGCAGCTATTCCACGGTGCGACATTGCCAAATTAATAGACCGTTGCTGGTTGGCTGCCTTGGACGAGGGAAGACGTAGATCTTGGCCACGACGTAAGGTGGTAAACCACAAGTGACATGGGAATGGACTTACCAGGACGTCCCTCATACAAGTCGACCTTCCAGCCTTGCTTGGCGAAGGCTATCGCAGCAAGGCACCCAACGGGGCCAGCACCAACTACAACGACCTTTCTCGGGGTAGGCTCGGAGGGTGACATCGAGAACGACACGAGTCTGGCTCGTTGACAGAATAATTAAAAGCCTTACTAACTATAGCAGGCCATCAATGATCACGCAACAATTTCTGCAAACGATCGAGGGAGTGTCATGTCATAATCTAATCTAATCTGTGATCTCATGGAATCCGGATCTCGCTCCAAACTCAACAGCTGACTGCTTTTCCTTCTCACTACAGCCCCTCTATCGATACTTTGGCAAATGAAGGATAATAACAGCTCTCCTCTGAGCACCGACTTTTTAGTTCCTGTCAACAAGGACGTCCAAGCAAAGCTTCGGCTTGATGGCGGTAAGCCGGCACGTCATTCCGACTGCTAAGCTTCTTATCTTTGCCAATCTAGACAGTAAAGCCACCTACCTCTGTGGAAATTCTCTAGGACTATCTTCCAGGCGTTCTGTCACTCTTGTTCAGGAGGAGCTGAAAACCTGGGGAACACAGTTAGTCATCTCCTCCTCATTTGTTCCGCTCTCCTAAAGCACCCCGCCACAGCGGCGTCGTGGGCCATTTCGCTCATCCGCACAATAGGCCATGGGTCAAATACACTGATGAGCTCAACATTCTCATGGCTCAAGTCGTAGGTAAGATAGTGTAATCTGATGTCATCGTTGAAAGCTGCAGTGCGTCACAACAGGGGCGAAGGAGAAAGAAGTCGCATGTATGGGCACGCTGACGAACAATCTGCATCTTATGATGGACTCCTTCTACAAGCCAACCGCAGACCGTTTCAAGATTCTGTGCGAAGCCAGGGCCTTCCCCTCGGATCAAGTGAGCCTTGTGAGCAACCTCGCGAATGTACCCACTGACAGTATTTCCACGGCAGTACGCTTTCGCATCGCAGGTCAAGGCCCGTGGTCTGGATCCTGCTACCGCCATTCTTGAGGTGTCACCCAGGGAAGGCGAATATACCCTTCGGGAAGAGGATATTCTGGAAATAATTGCGAAGGAAGGAGCCTCCATCGCGCTTGTTCTCTTTAGTGGTGTACAATACTACACCGGACAATGGTTCCCCATGGAATCCATCACACGAAAAGCCAAAGAACAGGTACGAGAGTATGACCCCCCCCCCTTTTTTTACGTGTTTCCCTAGATACAACAAGCTTGCGGAAAAGCTGATCTCTAACTTTAGGGATGTATCTGTGGATGGGATCTTGCCCATGGAGCCGGGAACGTGCCTGTGTCACTGCACGACTGGGATGTGGACTTCGCGGTTTGGTGCACATACAAATATCTCAACTCGAGTCCGGGAGGTATCGCGGGCTTATTCGTTCACGAGAAATGGAATAATGTTGAACTCCCAAAGTATATGTCCCGAAGAATGTTCTTGGTTTATTTTAGCTGACAAACGTACATGTAGGTTCGCAGGATGGTGGGGCCATGAGCTTACCACACGTTTTGAAATGCCGCCGAAATTCTCGCCGATTCAGGGTGCTCAGGGATTTCAACAGTCAAACCCCTGTATCCTGGCCCTTGCCTCCCTTTTGGGATCTCTACAGCTTTTCAAGGAAGCGGGTATGATGGGCCCGATTAGGGAGCGGTCTTTGCTACTAACGGGGACCCTGGAACGCCTACTGACCAAATCCAAATACTTTGTGCCTCTTGGCGAAGTCGGTCAGCTGTACCAGCAGCCAGGCAGTGGCGAACCAGGATTCACGATCATCACGCCAAGTGATGCGTCACAGCGTGGCGCGCAGCTTTCATTATTGGTCCTGCCTACAGGATCAGGGTTGATGCAGAAGATATTCACGGGTCTGTCCGATCGCGGTGTGATTGGGGATGAGAGGGAACCGGACGTGATCCGACTGGCACCAGCGCCAATGTATAACACAATCGGAGATTGCGAGAGGGCAGCGGGTTATCTGGACGAGGTATTCGAGACATTGAACTAAACTGGATATATTCGTACAACTAGTATATATTCATATTTATGTGCGGTCGAGGATGAAATTCTTGACAATGTCAACATATTGCTGGCCACGCAAGATATCGTTATGTTCTCCTTCAAGTTGGTTCATGTTTCGGAAAACGTGGGTGGCGGCGTCGCTGCCATAAAGGCTGCAGAGATGTTGATACATCAACTCGCTTTGTTGCAAGTCAACAAGGGTATCTCCTTTGGAGTGGACGACAAGCCACTTGATATGATTGTCGATCAGAGGAAATATAGTGGTATTAAAGGCCGCGTAGGAGACATGGTCGTCAAAAGCGGAGCGTATGAACCGGTCGAGGTAGGTTGGGAATGATTTGAGGAGAAGATCAAGGTCATATATGCCCTCCGACATGACGATTCCCTTGACAGCTTGTAGGATGAGGGACGACGGAGTTAGGGATGGCGATACGGATGTTGACATTAAAAAAATGGATGACAGCATGTGTGCGCTGCAGCTATGACCCAGTAGATAGAGATTATGTGGGTCGTATAAGAGTCCGACTCCAGGTGGTCCAGCCCAAGTGGTGAGGAAACGGAATGCGTCAAGAATGTCTTCGGCATGGCCAGGATGACGGAAAACGTTACTGTCAGATGGGTCTCTTGAAGTGAGACGATAGTTGAGAACTGCGACTGGATAACCAGTAGCGGTGGCAAGGTTGCGGGCTAGGTCTCTGTGATCGGCCTTGTCCTCACTGTGTGGGGTGAGTTACTATACAGAGAGATGCTTAGAAACACGTACGAGCGCCATGCACCGCCATGGATAAAAACGATGAGAGGATGAGGAGCTACGGGGACAGCATTTGACGAGATAAGGATGTCAAATTGCCGCAGCTCGTCTTTGATTTGGCTCCGAACGTATGGGATGTCGAGAAACTCCATCTGGTCACAGACGTCACGCTGGCACACAGCATTCCATGATGTCATTACTCAGACGCCCCTCTTATATGGGACGATTTCAGTTCAAACTGAACACAATTTCCCCCACTCATGGCGTTCACGACTTCCGACATTTGTAAAGTATGTTTTCAGTTTTTTTTGTTTCCTTCCAGTGTATTCTCATCCTAATTCAGATCATCCTTGCAATCTTCCTCCCCCCTCTGGGTGTCTTCCTCGAGCGTGGTTGCGGCGCCGACTTCGTACGCTAATACATCTCTTCTCTACTTTGTCTCATAATTCACTTTTGTCTCGTCTAGTTGATCAATATTCTTCTCACCTGTTTGGGCTACATGTAAGCATTTCGTCCTCCCCGCATCCTCCTGTCTTTAATAATACTCCCCTACAGCCCTGGAATTATTCATGGTGAGTTACCCGTGCCACCCTACTTGGTCTTTCCGTCCTCATCGGCCTCTAGCCCTCTACATCATATTGAAATATTAGAAATGGACTCGAACGGACCTTGAATGGACGCTTTATGTACTACTTGATCAGAGCACAGATACCCAATTGTGTTCTACGAATCGTTATGATGCTGAACAGAGTGTATTTACAATGCCAGTTTTCGCTGTTGTAATTCGATTGGCAGCCGTCGATGGCCATCCCTTCCTCTTTCCCTCAGATACTGGACGCTTTATGCTTTCCGTCCCTCCTTGAAGTGACAGAAAAAACAGAGCACCTTGAAATGGCATCCTTGCAGTATTACCAGGTTTTTGGAGACCATCTTCGCGATGCGAGTGGACTTTAAAAAATGGCGTGTTCGTCTAATCGACGACTCCAACGGCACTACGGCGATTACGCCCAGAATTTCACTTCGGTTAAAATTCGCTTCCACTGCTACTGAAAGTAGGTAGCCCTCGCAAAAAGTGGTGTTGCTAATACACTCTACTGACCTCCATAATTCAAACATTTTGATTCGGCTGTACTATGCTACTTGACGTTGCTCCAGCTTCAGTCACCTTGGGTTTGACGCTCCACTCTCCACTGTCATCAGAGTCATCAGCAGAGTCATCCTCTACCTCGCTGTCCTCATCAGAAGATTTTTCGTCGATCTTGTTCTCTTTAGTGACACCAACTGACGACGCTGCGCCCTTGGGCTCAACAAGGGCTCCTGTCGCTTTACACAGCAGGTTAGGCTAGTGCGATCGCTTCGTCCTCTGCTCCGTTCTGCTCACCTTGAGATTGAACGAGAGGCGCAGCTTCAGCGTTCCATTCTTCTTCACTCTCTTCTTCGCTCTCTCCATCCTCACTCTCTTCAGGCCCGACACCATCTGTCGTTGTCTGTGGGGCAGCTGCGTCACGGTCTTCCTCTACCTTCACACTGACTTGAGCAGGAGTTCGCGCCAATGCACTCGAGGCAGCCTTCTCGTCCACTTTGGTGATCTCTTCCTCGCCCTCTTCCTCCTCTGAAGTTTCCTCTGCATTGTTGGTGGCATTCACCGAAGCCACAGCATGGACAGGGGCAGGGTCAACTTTGTGGTCTTCGTTTGATGCCTCTTCCTCGCTTTCCTCCGCTTCAGAAGTCTCCTCCGCTTTGCCTGCAGTCGCTGCTGAGACCTTGGTGGTATGCGCGCCCTCTTTGGCAATCTCGTCCTCGCTTTCCTCTTCCTCAGAAGTCTCAGCTTCGTTGGGACTCGCTAAAGGCTTGACAGCCTCCTCTTCGCTTTCTTCCTCCTTGGAACTCTCCTCAGCATCAACGACGGGGACTTTGTTGGGAGATTCGACTTCAGTAGGTGTTGGGCCGCATTCCTCCACCTTCTCAGGTTCCTGCTCGCTTTCGTCCTCTCCGCTCTCCTCATCGCTGCCGTCCGAAGAATCCTCCTCCGAAGATGTTGTCGCTGCATTTTTGTCGGTCGCTACGGTCGCCGCAATGCCTGCACTCTTGTCTGTTGTCTTCGCCGCGTCACCCTCTTCGCCGCTCTCCTCAGACCCGGACTCGTCATCATCGGACTCCTGCTTTGGCGCATTACCCGTTAGTCCGGGTTGGTCGTCCTCGTCACTATCGTCCTCGCTCTCCTGCTCGTTGAACTGCTTGATCATATGCGTTCCAATGGTCCAGCACTTCTTCATATTCTCAATCTCCCCGTCCTTGGCCGTCAAGCCCTTGGATGCCGACAGACTATGCCACTTTCGGATATCATCTTCCTCCACGATATCGTCCTGGTAAAACGCAGCTAGAATCTGACCAAACAGAGGCAGTCGAGCTGAAGAAGCACAATGGTTCTGCAAACAGCCATCAGCACCCTGCAGATATCATTGAACTCTGCTCACCTGAAGTGCAGTAACGGTTTCTATCGGGTCCACACCGCCAATCCTATCAATTAGCTCTCCCCACCTGCTCACTACGGTTGAGATCTCCTTGCGTTGCGCAGCTGGCCCGCCGTTCACAATCTGAATCTTCTCTACTATTGCGCCTACCACTGCCTCCCGTACGCGCGTCAAAGGTACATTGCTTGCCATACGCAGCGTTTTGAGTTCCACTGCCGCATTGTCAACTGAGTGTCCCTCGGCAAACGCGCGTTCCAATGACTGTTTGACTTCAATCTGGAACTCAGATTCCGCCATCGGTGAACCGTCAGGGAGGCCAAGATTGAGCGGTAGTGAGGTGCCAGAAGGCACGCTGAACGCCTGGGAGTCCGAGTCAAAATCACTATCATCCTCAGAGCCACTTTCGCTGCTCGAAGACTCTGAGCCGTCGTCTGAATCGTCGAGATCGGAGGCATTATCCCCTGATGTAACATGCGTTGAGGAAATTGTAAGTCTCAGAGCACGAAAACGAACCGAGCCGCATGAATCGTTCATTTTTGAAGTGAGCGATTTCATCCTCGTCAGCATCGTGGGGTGGGGTTGTGGGCCATACGATTGCATTTGAATCCTTGCCAAGGGTCTTCGGTATCGAGTCTTGCACTAGGGGTGGGTTTTCATTAAGCCTTTAGTCGCTAGACCGATTAAATGTCAACTTACGAGCCTCAACGTCTTCTAGATCAGAATCTTCGTCCTCTTCATCCTCCGGCGATAGTATCTCACCTGCCTCACGCTTCTTCGACAGCCTCTCGTAAGGCCGAAGCCTGGCGGATGGGCCCACAATGACACCATCGCCCACCAAAGACCCTCGTTGCACGATTGAGCTATCCCGAATGGAGACGCCTGAGCCAATGATACTCCGCTCAATAACACAATCCGAGCCGATTACCGTGCCGTCGAAAATATATGAATTTCGTACGATGGTACCAGTCCCGATACTGCAATTTCGCCCAATCACGGACGCTACGATCTGCGCATTTTCGCTTATCTGCGTAGAAGGACCGATTAGGGTGTTATTTCCAATTTTGCAGGTTCTAGGAGCCCTAGTAGTGAGTCATTTCGGCAAGAGGTGGGAGACAAGTGGCATACCGTGCGAGAACTACGGTATGATCTTTCGCGATATACTTGTTGCCACGTTCGTGGTCATATATGTGCCCGCTCGGGTGATTATCATCGGGGACTAGCGGGAAAGTCCAACGTGAAAGAATATCCTTGCTTCAATGGATGATTAAGCATCATGCCAGGCAAACAAAATCTTGCAATTACCTGACAGATTCGTAGCTTTTTGTATCCTTGACACGCGCAGCGTATCCATCCTTAGCGACGTAGCAATGTATGTTCTTCATGAGAAGATCCGACGTTAGAACACCATGAACAAAATCCCGTCTGATATCTAGATAATCAAAATTGTCCTGGAACAGCGAAGGGACCTGGAATCATTCAGCACCCAAAGTGTTGAGAGCTGGGAATGAGAAGGCTTACCTCCACGGAGCACACATCTATGGAGCAGTCTATTAGGTCATTCCGAATCTCCAGCTCTGGATGAGCTGCGAGTGCCTCACGCGGCACATGCGCGAGCGTGGTGGGTGGGTACGCGGTAACGGGTTCGTAGTAGAGGCATTCAGAAGTCTCTGGGTCTAGCACAAATACAGACGAATCGCCACGAGCTCTATGCAAATTGTAAACTTCAAACAGCCGGTACACACGACACTAAAATAAGGACTCACTTTGTCCGATGCCGCGCTCCTCCTTCTTTCACAACCATGGTCATTATAGCATCCTTGTTCGTCTTGCGCCGCTCCTTGTGCACTCGCACGACCTCATCGATCCGAATGTTGCTCACGAGATCGCCCATGACCAAAACAAAGTCGCTGGTGACCAGCCCACGCGTGTAGATGTCGCGCATGGCGTCTCCCGGAGAGAACGTCTCTTTTGCAGTTAGGATGGGCACGATTTTGATTCCAGAACCGGGTTTTGACCATTTCGATTCACTAGAACAGTTCATAAGGCTTCAATGGGCCGTCGAGTTAAAAAAGATCACATACTTAATCGCAGCTTTGACCTGGTCTGCATGAGATCGGCAAATCACAAAAATCTCCTGTACGCCAGCAAGTGCAAGGCTCTCAAACGTCCAATCCAGTAGAGGTGCATTGCAGATTGGAAGCAGACACTGTTCATCTAATCAAGAGCATGGACTGTGGATCAACCAAATTGTTCTTACTCGAGGTTTACGCGCTGTGAGTGGCCGAAATCGTTTGTTAAAGCTATCTGCAAGGATGACAGCTTGTAAAACCTCGTCGTCGTCGTCGATCAGCTTCTCCTTCCCAGTGCTCGACGACTTGGGTGCCATGTTATGGCGTGGAAGTAGGAACAAGAATTGTGACTCATAGTTTGGTCTGACTACATTGGGTAAGCGGCGTCGCAATGAATTGAAGGGTCTATGATCAAGAAAAGAGTCACGAATGATTACTATTGAACCTAAAAGACATGCAGCACGATCCGGTAAAAGAAAGTAGGTGGGGTATGGGACTCGAGATAATGAATCGAGGATTAGGTATAGAAAGGCGGATCAGGCTAGTCGTGATAAATGGTCATCAAGGGGGTAAAGCAAATCGAAGAGCAAATCCGAGATGTATCGTAAGGTGAAGAAGACATGGACAGTGATAAAACTACCACCACGGCGCTGGCGAGGGCAAACCGCCGAGACAAAAGCGATCATCATGGTCATAATGTAGAAATAATCAAAACATGATTAAGCGGTAGCTGCAACCACAGCGGTTGCAGCAGGAGCAGCCTCGATAGGCTTGGTAGGCTCATCCACGGCAACAGGGACCGCCTCAGCGACAGGCTCAGCTGTCTCAGCGACGGGCTCAGATGCAGGGTTCTCGAGAGGAGCAACCGGGGCAGGCTCATCAATCTTGGGTGGGTGCTCATCAACCTTGGCGGAGGCTACAACCTCTGCTTTGGGCTTGGACTTGAAGAGGGCACCAAGGGTCGAGATACGGCGCTTGGCCTTGGCAGCCTGGGTGGGCTGTGAGATATACGTTAGGCCTGATAGATGTAAAAGGAAACAAATACTCACCTTCTCCTCCTTCTTTTCCTCCTTCTTCTCTACTGCGACGGGTGCCTCAGTGACAGCCTCAACGGGAGCAGCAGTCTCGCTAAATCACTCAAGTCAGCAAGTGGTATTTACGACTTCATTGATCAACTGACGTTTCCTTGACGGCCTCGACAGGCTCGTCGGCCTTGGCAGCCTCTGCCGCGGGCTCGGCAGCAGCGGCCTCGGGAGTGACCTCCTCCTTGGGTGTCTCCTCAGGGACAGGGACAACCTAAGAGATAATGAGTCATCCAGACGGTAACAACAAAAACCCGGACATAAAGTACCTCAGCAACGGGTTCCTCCTTCTTTTTCTCTTGTTTTGGGCTCTTGGGGGCCTTCGCCTTCTTCTCAGCTTTGGTCTTGTCGCTCTTGAAGGGAGCAAGGAGCTTGGAGAGAATACTAGGGCTCTTGGGGCGCTCTTCCTTCTTGGAGGCCTCCTCAGCCTATAAAACGGTTAAGGCAACGTTCAACGGAACGAACAAACAAGATACACACAGGCTTGGCTTCCTCCTTAGCAGGTTCCTCAGTAGCAGGGGCCTCAGCAGCAGCGGGCTCGACCGCGGCCTCAGTGGCAACGGGAGCGGTAGGCTCTTCGGCAGCAGCGGCAGCCTCCTTTGTGCCAAATAAGCGAAATAAACATCAGATCAAAAATATGACATACAGGGGTCGCCTCTTCGACCTTGGCAGCCTCGACGACGGCGGGAGCTGCGTCCGAGACAGGAGCAGCGGTCTCGACGGCCTTGGTTTCCTCAGCGGGGACAGCAACGGCAGGGGTGACTTCAGGAGCGGACATTATTGCAGGAATGCGAAGTGAGCTGTAAGGAAAGTGAGAACGAAAGGAAAGAGAAGTAAATAAAAAGGTATACATACATGAAAGAGTATTAGGTGCAAGAGAGAGAAAATAGACGTGCTACACAGCTGAGAACCCACTGGGATAGCTGGGGGAGTTAAGAGAAATAAGGAAGGAGGGATAGAGAGTCACACATTTTTAGCGAATCCTTCTTTTTATTTGGTTCTATCTGTTTGCCCATTGTTTGGCCCCGCTAACCCATATTTGATCTGACAGCTCGCCTAGAAACTCATCCTCCAAATCACAGTTACATTTCTCTATTCATCCCTCTTTCTACCGCTTTCCTTTCAATGATTCTTGTCAACTCTTATTCTCCCTATATAATCCTTTTCGCCTACATCCCGTACTACTCGCGACACACTCAATTGCCACCGCTTATCGGTCCAACAGAAGCATCAAATTTTCGAGCACACGATCACGTCACTAAGAAGCTTGAGCGTTTCTATGTTGTGAAAGTGCCTGATATTGCAATTTTGTAACGATCTTTCGATTCTCGAACTACGGAGTATAACCCTCCCATCGCTGCCTTCCGCAGCTACAAAAGGATGCAGCATTTGAAAGGATTAATGGCCTACTTGTTACCACAAGGCTACCCTTCCAGTTACGCATCACTTGTTTCATCTCACGGATCCCCCGACTTCCATACTCCCTTACAGCTTCTCGTTCGATAAAGAACGTGTTGAGGGCTACCCTGGGCTAGACGGCCAATGCGAGGTCCAGGTCGGTACTGGCCTAACCACACGTCCTAATTTTCATGGGACCATCCAACTTTGGGAGCGTCATGGCGTCATTGTTCCCGTCTGAGGCTATGAGGGGCTCCGCCTACATAAGTATCATGATAGCAACTCCACCTCATCTCCTTCATCTTTCTTAACTTACGACGTTCACGACAACCCTGCCAATGTTCACTACAATCACCCCTATACTTTTTTTCGTCGCTTTTCTTCTCCTGTTTCTCGTCACGCTTTCGATACCAATCATCAAGACTATATTTCTCTTCAAACTCTCAGCTGACGTTGCTTCGGGTCTCCTCGACTCTGAAGCCAATGGTTCCGCCTACTTCGGCATATGGGGATATTGCCTTTCCTCTGTTGATGTATCGTGAGCTTCATGTTGACTTGGGATGACGACTTCCCGAAAGTTAATTATCCCCTTTAGTATATTCGGGATCGACCATACGATGGCTGCAACATGTTCAGCAAAACATTTCGGCTATACGATTGACAATACTGTCGCAAGCGCTCTGTGAGCCGCCACCAAACATGTGCCCTCTGATGCTGTTCTAATTACTTGAAATTCAAGTCATGCGACCAACGTGCAAAATGTTATATCGCGGGCAACAACGGCCGCTCTGGTCCTCCATCCGATCGGTGCGTCTTCTCAGCTCAAGAAGCTTGAAACAACACTTACGATCCATGCCAAATACAGCGGCGGGATTTACTTTCCTTGCGTTTTTGATTTCGTTATCTCTCCTTCACAGGAACAAGGACGGACCTTCGCGTTCAATGCCGTCAGTGTGTACCCTGACGATTGGCCTCCTCGCTGCAACTTTGGCGTCTATTGTATTCCTTATTGATATCATATTTGTCGCCGTGGCCAAACACAAAGTCGGCGACGTATCCGATGGAAGCCTTCGACTGAACTGGGGCAATGCGGTAAGTGGAGTATTTATGATGTAGAATATATAACTTACATCCCTTAGGTTTGGATGATGCTGGCAGCAACAATAAGTATGTGGCTGGGCGTGGTTTCCGCCAGTGTTGGGGTGTGTGCCTGTCGTCGCCGTAGGTTCGTAAAATCCTTGTTCTTATTGTATACATTTGTCGACGACTTATATGTAGCTTCTTTAGACGCAAAGAACATATATCAGAGTGACAGTATTAGAGTTAATGGCATTGACAGCCCTGATCTTAAGATCTCTGAAGATGTCTGATGGATTATCTCCATGTAATATGTCGCTTTCAACCCTGCTTTATATGATATCAGTTTCGACTTAAAGCGCCTGTGCTAGCAACAAGCTAGCAACCATCCGTTGTTAGTGATTCCCAAGTGATTGGATTATTTGAGACCGCCATACATTTTCTGATAAAACACCACTCCTGGCCAACATTCATGTATATAGGTACAGATACGATCCGAGAACACGATGTGATGTGCGCAACACGAAAACTTGCATCATCTATGAACATGCTTGTCAGCAGCATCTGCGATGCTCGCGTGCCTATGCTGTGGTCGATATCGGCTTCGAGCGAGGTGGTGGACGGAGTCCCTTGGCTTTCATACGCCTCCGCTTGGCCTCTGGGTTGAGGGGAGATTACAAGTCAGTTGACACGCACAGCTGATCTTTTGTAGGGAAACATACCCTCCAAATATGGCCTATCTTCCTCAGAATCAAATCCTGTTTCCTCCTGTACCTGATCCACAGTGTTTTGATCACCTAATACGAAAGGAGCAGGAGCGGTGATAGGTTCCTCGGCAGGTGTGGCTTTTGATCGCTTTTCGACTTTAAACTTGGCGACATAGAATCCGTCCATGTTGTGCACATGAGGATAGAATCGCCGCGTCAGACTAACGCTGGGATTGAACGTTTTCCCGCGATATCTAGTGTAGCCTTCACGCCCGAACTCAAGACCAGTGTCCACTAGCTTCACGTTGGGACGTTTGCGAAGCGCGTAGTCAACCACGGATTCGTTCTCGTCTACAGTGACTGAGCAAGTGGAATAGACGATGTAGCCGCCGGTCTTCGAGTCAGGATTCACGCTGTCGATGGCACAGAGAATCAACTGCTTCTGTAGATGGGACAGGAGTGTGAAGTCACGATCGGACTGTTGGGCAGATTATCAGACAACGCTTAGATGAAACACTGACCACAATACATACCTTGTTGACTTTGACACTTTGGTCTTTACTGATGACACCGGTACCACTACACGGTGCGTCTAAAAGAACACGATCAAATCCGCCCATCACCTTTGGAAATTCGCGGCCGTCATAGGAGCATACAACAACATTCTTACAGCCCAGACGATGAACGTTGGCGGTCAAGCTCTTGGTACGCGCCTTGTTCGCGTCATTGGCAAACACGACGCCAGTGTTTTGCAGTAAAGCAGCAATGTGTGTAGTTTTTCCACCGGGCGCTGAAGCCATGTCCAAGACACGTTCGTTGGGCTGAGGGGCAAGTGCAATGACGGGGAGGAAGGACGAAGCAGCCTGGAGCATGTAATGACCAGCCAAGTATTCCGGAGTCGCACCTTCGAAGTCTAAATGAAGATATCATAACAAAATTCTAATAACGGACACACCTATAGGAACAGAACTCTCGAACACCTGCAAGCCAACGTTAGTCCATTTCCCAATGGGCTCCAAGTTGACACCCCTGTTGACAAGAGATTGTGCAAGATCACGACGACGTGTCCTTAACGTGTTTGTCCGAATTGTTACAGGGCGTGATACCTCATTCGCTTCAAAGAATTCGATGGCCTAGATGGCCAGGTCAATCACAAATTAGGGGAAAAAGTGATTGCGACGCATACTTCAGCAACAGGGAATAATTGGAACAGCTTTTCGGCCAAGAAGTCGTTGTAGCCGTAGTAACTGGCAATATCGGCGATGAGTTGGTCTGTGTACTCGGACCGCGCACTGATGTAAATGAGGAAGGCACCTAAATGAGGCGGAAATTTGGACGCACCGATCTTTCTCAGCCAATCGTTTGAATTTGCCCAGTACCCTGACACATTCTCGCATCCGCCGTTGGACGACATGGACATCGGGTCCACCACTTTGCTTCTCAGCCTCCCGCTCGGAGGGTGTCGGTAAATGGAAAGGCTCTGCATCAATATCACCCTCTGCGTCAGGCTCTCCGTCTATATCTAGGTCTTCGTCCTCGTCGTCACTCGCAGCAGCGCCCTGGAGCTCTTCTTCGTCAAGTTCCGCCTCAGCAGCAGCCTTGGCATCGAGCGCGCGTGACCGAGCCTCCATGTTAGCCATCGTTACGCGACCGTCTTCGTCTTCAGATGCATCTTCTTCCGAGTCGTCGTCGTATGCATCTGAAGTAGTGGGGATAATCTTTGCGGGGCGTTCGCTCTGCTTCGACTTCTTCCGCTTCGACACGGGCTGGATGTCTTCCTCCTCTTCGGTATCAAAATCAAATTTTTGAGTTGTGCCTCGTAAAGGGTCATCGCTTGATGGACGTGAGTTACGGTAGAATCAAGAACAAGAGAGATGAACGCACTCATCGTCCTCCATCAAATCATCCAAAGTGCCAGTAAATTGTTCTACGTCGTCGCTGGCGACAAACCTGGATATGTTGGTTAAGGTACAGAAGACCGCATGCCAAGAATTGCATACTCGTCTTGATCCATGCCATTTTCGCTCTCAACATCTTCCCAACCAACCCCAGAGTCATTGTCGGAATCTAACTTAGCGGCAGCTTTCTGTTTCTTTGTTATGGTCTTTCCTGCGTACTCGACTGCAGAAGGTTTAGACGTTGTAGCGGCCTTCGGTTTCGAATCCTTGGCCTTTTTAGTCGGTCGTTGGTTGACTTTTGGTTCCTCCGTGTCAGAATCGTTATCTGCTTTCCGCTTCCCGAGCTTTTTAGAAGTTGGATATGTCTTCTTATCCAGAGGCTCTGGAGCAGACTGCTTGTGTTTAGCGCGACGACCCATAGCTAGAAGTAAACGTCCAGTAGTATGCTGTACTCTCTGGAAAAAAATCGATCAATGATCATATATTTTGGCTTGTTGTCTAATAGCACCCCGATTTGAATCGGGCCTGGAGATGTGAAGCTAGTACAACCACTACCCAATCCTCAATCCCAGCACAAGCCCAGCTACGAAAGACGCGCGAGGTTGAAAGTCGGCGGTCAAGAAGTTCAAGGTCCAGCGCCCAAGCGCCAGAACCGTGGGAGGCTGGCTAATACCTTGTGCGTCCTTCGTGTGAAATGCATTCTCGAACCTAGTTGCCACTCTACCCCAGTCGACACGGACGACGGATGCGGACGATAAGTACTAATGCCAATGCACAATACGTTAACTCAACCCATTTCCTCATTTTAGACGATCCGACCCACCTGAAGGAGTACAAAGATGCCCCCAAGAAACCAGGCAACTGTTTTGGCGCCCTTTTTGATGAATATGCCCGCACAAATTCCAGATACGGTGCCAAAAGAGAGCTGATACAGAGATACCGATGACTGGGGCGGCGGGGGTAAGTCTTGAGGGGCTTGATAACGGAGAGACGGGACACGTGTTTCTTCAAAGGTTGGAGCTGCTTGTACTCATTGTTAGTAGTACTACAAAACATTACACAAGACGCACCATCACAATGAATGCGCGACATGTTCGTAGAGAGGCCGAAACCGATTGCCGCTACTGCGAAGAGGAACCGGGGTGCGTTCGATTTCTGTACCTGACGAATGGGCTGAGGGAAAGCTGAGTGGAAGAGAACATTTGACCGCGAAGAGAAGAGCCGAGATCGTGTTTGGAAAAGGAGCGATGAAGAAAGGAATTCAGCCCGACAGTTGGACGTTACAAGTCTGGTAAACAAAGTCGCCATGGTTGTTCGATTTGCGTTTACCCGTTTGGCCACACGTCGTATATTTCATGTTGACATCATCAGAGCGGCGTCAAGTCTCGATTCGGATTATGATATATACATTCATCATGTACTATTTTTTATTGCTTACTGGTGTGTCTAAATATTTCGGCCTGTACATAATCCGGTCTCAATGTTAGAGGCCTGTCAGCTCTTTGGATGACAGGATTAGGCCATGCGGTGTGGAATCCAAGCTGGGTTGCTACCCGTGTGGATAGAAAACGGATCGGGGTATCTGTAGGTAGAGTCTGTCGAAAAACTACCACTTGAACAATGAATAGTAGCAGGAAGTCCGAGGGCCCTCATAGGCAACAGCGATTTTGCTAAATTGGTGACATTTGCATCCGCGCTAGAGTGCAAGCTGGCAGTCATAGAACATATTTGCTGGATGGGGCGCAGACAGGATCTCCAAAGGAATTCATTCGGCAGAAGCCGCGAATCCCAAACTAAAGCCCGAGGAGAGTATGCAGCTTTTTTGTGAATACAAACACTCGGGGTGGAGCTAAAGACGGACGAGTGGGTAGAAGCTAAAGACGGCTTGTGCCAGTGGGACCTGCTGGTGGCTAGTCGAGACGGGCATAGACCGGACGCTCGGGGTCACAGGGTTGCGATATATATTATAGAGACGGATCGAACGAAATTGGCTGTGTAAATGAATCCTGGGAGGACGCGGAGCCTCCTCTTTTCGTTGCTCGATCTATCATCTGGGAAAAGCCCGCGGGTATGCAGCGGGGTTGTAGCATGGTGCCGCTGGTTTGGCATCTAAGAGAGCAGCCTCCGGAGGGCGGTGGGATGTATGACATCGCCGCTAAGTACAAGGCATAGAGGAGCACTGGGTATAACTTGGCTGTCACTCTAAGCTAGGTGTTGATACTCACGAAGCCCTGTGAGAGACCATCTACTATTTATGACTGCCAAGCTGACTTGACTGCAATCCAATTTGGAGCCTGTGCGGATTATGGGAGTCTGACCCGGAGGTCAGCAGGCACCGGGAAGGATGGCTACTATGGAGCCGTCACCCCAATTGTTGCAAGGAAGATCCGGGCTAAAAAGTGCAAAGGTCACACAGTGTTGCCTACTCAGAATATTTAATTTGGAGGCACAATTAGCTAGATTATAAATTCTTTGTCAGGTCAGCTCCTCACCTAGCTGAAATAGCAGGACAAAAGCAATACGTGCAGCATCTAGCCACAGCCGAAATTTAACAACGATCCTGACGTCGAGTTCGACGAGGAATTATGGAAGAGGTCGGTTACTGTTGCTTACATTAGGTGAAAAACACAACAGAAACTCCATTGGTAGTCAATGGCATGACGATGGCGACCCATGGCAACAGTTCAGGATTGAAGCAGTATCCTAGGGCTAGAGATACGACCTATGTTGACTGATGCTGTAAGTCTTCCCACCCCGAAGTAAAAGAATAGTGAACGTGGTGGTTCCTACAATACTGAGTACTGTGGCAAGAGCTGGGAGTATTTAGCCCGACTGGTTTGTAGGAATGTTTAGTAGGAGTAATAGAACACTGTCCAAAGATAATGGTTCGGGCGATCCTGAAGGCGGTCCATGTATGAGATGACATACGGAGAACAACAGCGCCACAGATCGTGGTAATGGATAAGTATATAAAGGAATGAAGGTAAGAAAAAAAAGAGCCACTGGAACACTGAAACGGCGGTCCACTATAAAGGAAAGGCAAAAGAACGAAGTGGAAAGAAGCAAAAGCTTGAAGGTGGCGATTGAAATTGACCATAGTTATCTAATTAAGCTTTCGAATTTGGTACGGGGGATCGTTTGACAGGCGCTGCGCTCACTCCTACCAGGCCTGTGTTGAATAAACAATGCCACTGTCAGTCACTGGGCTCGGAGCCAAGGGAGATCCTGACAATTATAATATGATCACGAAGACATAGCGCGACGACGTCTATGACAATAGGAGGCACCATAGGACGAGGGGAAACAGTGCCGAGAGTCACAAGTTTTTGGGTATTTGACTCAAACCAGTGGGCACTGAGGGGGCCCGAGGCATGAGGATCACGATGATGGCGGCGGAAACAAACATTATTTTTAGCACTGGCAATCTTTATATATGTACAGAGACTAAATATAAACGCAGTGCTCTGATATCAACCAATACCTCCTGAAGACAGCTACTTAGACTTGGAGTTGAACTTGAGCCGGCCGGTACATTCCACAATGTCGGAGGACCAGCCTCTACTACCCTCCTCCAACAGCTATTCAGACTCGGAGGATGATACCCCTACATGGCGCGAGAAGACTGCAGAGTTCCTCGAGAGCCGCCGTCTGCACACTATTGTCATTCTCCTGGTACGACTTGATACTTGATATGGCACCAGCACCGCTCATACTTGCGCACAGATTGCGATCGACGCGGCATGTGTGCTTGCCGACTTGTCGTTCACAGTGCTCTCTCCAGAGTGTGGTGATGCTGCGGGCGAGCTGCCACCGTGGCTGGAGGTCCTATCACACATTTCTCTTGTCATCACTTCACTCTTCATAATCGAAATCCCACTGGCGATATGGGCGTTCGGACCCAGTTTCTACAACCCATTCGGAAGTGTCGTTCACGCCGGACTGCATCTCTTCGATGCTTTGATCATCGTCGTCACTTTTGTGCTTGAGGCTGGATTGAAGGGGCGCGAACGGGAGCTTGCGGGCCTGTTGATCACGCTGCGTCTGTGGCGACTTGTCAAGCTTGTAGGAGGTAACGGCCAAGCGTGCTAAAACTGTACAAGGAAGAAAACTGATATAATTTCTGAAGGTGTTGCTGTTGGTGCTGGCGAAATCGAGGAGGAAACGATCAAACGGCTCGCGGAAACTCTGGAGGAGTTACGGAATGTTAGGACAAATCTTTCTGTCGTGCAGAGCGAGAATCACGAACTTCGACAACGACTGGCATTGCTCCAAGTTCAAGAATGAACTGTGTGACATCAAATCTACTAGGAGGATACAGTGTTATAGTGTAGTTGTGTACTGATTACAGGTTGTAGTGAAGAGTAATAATACAGGGCTGGAAATGTTCTACATATCCAAATATTCTATCTACTGAAGTTTATGGCATGCGTAAAGTCAACGTAAGTTACAGTGATGGTGTATTCATCGTTAGGGGGGAGTAGTAACGGTATGCATGTTGATTCCCTTGATATCATCGGCGCGAATCCATTCCGAAAGGCGCGGGAGTGGAATGGGAAGGTCGTGATCATCGACGCGAGGTGGGAATGGGTCCACTCGTGTGCGGCTAGCAGCTTGCATTTGGGACACGCTCTCTGGCCGTGATAGTCTTGCCGATTCACGAAACCTCTCAATAAAGCGGGAGCCAGCGTTGTTCCGTGATTGAATGCGAAGGGGGGCGATAGGAAAGGTGGTAGCGCCAGGGAAGGTTGTGCAAGTTGTGGAAGGTGAGGTAACCGCGGATGGTGTGTTTGACTTGAAGGGCGCATCGATCCCGCGACGAATCGTCCTTGCCCACGGTGCTTTAATGTCACCTTCAGCGTTGCAGGGTGCAGCTTCAATGTCCTTCATGTATCGAGACCAGGAATCGGTCTCGGGGCTCTTCTCGTTCAGGAAGCCATTGTGACCGTTTGTGAACCAGTCAATAGAGTAGATGCTTTGCGTCCAGATGTCGGGGAAGAGACGGACATGAACTATGGCGGTGATGAATAGTGCCAAGAAGTGGGTGAATACTAAGTATTGAGTCCAAGGTTTTAGTCAAAACAAGTCGACTAATAGAGTGGGCTTACATATGAAGCTGCTAAGCCAAGCAACTGGGATTAAAAGGGAGGTCGAGGCACATAACTCCCATTCATCTATAAAAGATTAGAAAACGGCTAACCATAAAACGTTTTAGCCATACCTGTTAACCGACAAATCGCAGAGCCATTTACAGTGGCACTGATGGCTGTGCCTGAGACGAGATATCAGCATTTCATCGATTTCTCCTTGGAGGGGCGTACCGGTTTGAAACACACTCAATAAGGCTGCCCAGGAACACTCGAAGAGGACGTGGGATGTCTTTGCACGTGGAATTAGAACCTCGGCCATGCCACTATCAGGGAGTTTGAACATGCGAGAGACGATCTACGCCGGAGTGGAACGTACAGGGCAACGCCGAAGAATAGTGCACAACTATTGAGGATAAAGAAGATGGTTGTTGCGGATACTGGGCAAGGATGAATAAGACAACATCCGGCAGATACAAATGAATAGCATACCAGAGTACCCAGAGTGGATCGCAGCGTTGGTACTCCATGCCGCAAAAGCAAGGATCAGGAGATTCAAATTGACGAGCAAAGCTGCGACTCCATGTTCAGCAAGCAGATCCAGTGAAGTCTTCGAGGATGATCGGGCTCACCAAATGCGATGAAACGAGCGACCAGGAATGGACTTTGCATGATCTGAGTGAAGTGTTGTTGGCCAATGTAAGGTGGCGATCAGGAAAAGAATGGAATGAAAAGAATGTGAGGTGCGAAACCAGAGGATCGCCACCTGTGACGAGATCAAGGGGAGGCCACAATACGAGAGTGCGTGTGTATTAATATGAAGGCCAGAATGCATAGCCCTCATGGTATTTGCCAATGTAAGAGAACAATGACGAGAGCAGTTACGACAATGCCACGGTCCACTGAACAATAATGAGTTTGTACAGCGCGACAACGTCATTTTCAGAACAATGAACAATAGCCAGCGTCAATATTTGGATATCGATTACATAACCATTTGATTCCGACTGATCCGGAGTCAAGGCGATTTTGCCTATCCAGAATTTGACTTTGCTCAGTGCTTGGAAGATCTCCATGAATGGAGTAGAAGTACATTGTTAATTCATATAGTACACATAGTACATGTCATTTATCGGACAGTTTGATACGAACTAGCGTTTTGCCCTGACGACAGCTCTGGTACTGCCACACGAGCCTCTCCATCGGACCTCCGTCTTGGCCCCGAAGGTCGTGGCCGCGGAGGAAAGGAGGTGTTCCGTGAGACTGTCACCGCAGCTTGCGGAGGTAAAGGAACACCGGTAGTGGGTGGAGGTGCTATTGGTTGGATCGTCGGTGCGGGCTCGGGAATGATCGCCCCTTGTCCAGGGGTTGGAAGGGGTGGTTTCCACCGGGCGCGTGTGGATATGGGCGGCGACGCATGAATATTGCGCGGCCAGTTGCCAAGTGGTGGTGGCTCAGATGGGGGCGGCTGGTGAAGCCGTAGCTGTCTCTGTGTGCCCTGCGAACGAAGCGGTTGTACTATGTGGGTCTCTACTATCCGGTCAAGATCGGGTTCGGGTGTGATGGCAGGTGTGATGGCGGGTGTGATGGCGGGTGTTATAGCGGGTGTGATAGCAGCCTGGACAAGTTGTGGGTAGAAGGATGGCATAGCGTATTCCTGTGGTTGGAAGAATGGTTCAACATGATCATCACGCGGTCTGTGCATCATGGACAATAATGCAGGAGGAGGCGTGAATATAGGGAGGGGGCCTTCGGTAGGTTTGGGCGTTGCGTATGATTCGATCTCGTACTCAGAACTGAGACCTGCACGATGGTTGTATATCGCGACGGGCGGAGGGCGTTGTGGTTTTGGTGCTATAATAGATGGCATCTTTTTGTGAAACCGAGGAATTGAGGGAGAAAGAGGAGCCGGAGGATGTTGCGTCATCGATCGACGAAGTTCACCCCAAGGGAATTTGTGCACGTAACGCTGGAATATCCGAGAATCGTGCTGAAGATGAAGCAGAGATGCAATAACGAGGAGAGAAAAATATAATAGAACTGCGCGATCAGGTTAGAGGGGGAAGAGGGTCTGAAGGTTGCTCAAACACACGTATGCCAGTCATAATCCAGGTAAAAGCGACGAGTAAGTGCGTAGAGATGCAGGTCTCATCGAGAGGAGAAGGGACTAAGATTAATGAAAGATATCAAGGACTGCTGTGAGGCACGAATTGAGCACACTCACATTGAAGGCCACACATGTGAACAGGGGCGATAGCCGTCAGAGCGGAAGCGCCAGCTGTGTGGCAGTAGTCATTAGACGGCCGCTATAGATGCTGAGAAAGTTCCTACCTAAGTATAACAGCCAAAATGATCCCAACCATAGACACTCAAACCAGACACGGCCCGTTATGCTATGCCTATAAGCCAATTCGATAAAAATTCTGGATGGCCAAGATTAGACTCCAGAAGTCACCGCGGAGGAGGCGACTTACATGGTGAATATATGGGCCAGCCCCAGACATCCCAGAAATGCGAGGTATATATCAATCTGTGCTAAAGACGGAATGAATAGAAAACCTGTGTCAGATTGTCAAAGTATGTGTAAGGCACCAAACATACAGTTCCGTCCTATAACCTGAGCAAGACTCCGATTCCAAACGGCTACACTGGCCACAACGGCGTTGCAAGTAATGAATAGGCCTATAAGCGCCGCGGGAATTGATCAGTCTTGGCAGTTTTATGGTCCAGAGTTAAGCAAGGCCACACCAAATACAACGTAACGCAAGACTCTCAAGAGACTTGAACCCATCTACGAAGTGTGGCTGTCGTCGGGCGACAATGGGACGGGGGAATGGGGGCTAAGAAGTGAAGCACGGAATCCGGCAGGGCTTTCACAAGAACATCATGAAGCTTAGGAAAATGAGATCTGGGTCCGAGAAGAGAAGAAGCCCTGGGACCGTTCAAACTCAGCCTGGCAGGATGATTTGATGAAATTTATGCTAAATCAAAAGCGCTCATGCCATGATTAGGCTCCCAAGATCCTGGGTGCACGGATTGTGATCCTACGATTGTAATGGGGCAGAATAAGTAAGAACAATAATGTATGCAGCGAGTGGATGTATATGTGAGTATATGATAGATGTAGATGCAGATAGAGTGTGAATGGATGTCATGATCAAGAGGTCATGCGGGAACGGGGACTATAGATGGAGTATCTATATCAGTGTTGGGAATGGCAGGGAGGGGGTGACCAGGTTGGAGATGATCATGGGATGAATCTGCGTCAGCTGGCGTTGGATGTGATGGAACGGAAACAAGGGCGACGGGTCGGTCTTTTGATGCATTGTTAGTAGGTGGGGGTCTGGAAAAAGTGGCAAAGCACTCTGAAGGCCGATTATGGGCAGGGTAAAGGACGTAGGCGTTAACATTGGGAGAAGGATCGCGAGATAGGCGTAGGGTAAGGCTGAGGAAGACGGGGGAGGGTATCGACGGAATAGAGGCAACAAGGCGCGCGAGACGAATGCGGACGGCGTCAACGGGATCATCGGCAAGAGGTAGGAGAGGGTCGAAAAACGTATTGTCAAGGGGGACGACGGGGACAAGCGCGTGCTGGCAGGCAATGAAGCTAGTAGGCGTTAAGTGAACGATTGGAAAAGTTAAAAGAGAGATAGACATACGTCATGCGCTGTTTAAACACAGGCGATTGGGCAAGATTGCCAATGTCGGTGCGGAGCTGTTGCAGCGCATCGGGGTCGAGTATTGGCCACAGTCCAGCGACAGCACGCACGCCCGCCTCACGGACAGCCGCCACGATATCCTCAAGGGCATGCAGGACAAGCGTGACGACCAACATCCTGCCCTTTTGTCCAGCATTTTGTGCCACAGCTACCAGCCCTTGCGCAATCCCTTCCCGCTCTCGCCAGCTCCGAGGCATCTTCTCGTCGCACACCGTCACCAGCCCGAGCACCAACCTATCTCCCACCTCCGTGCCCACCACTCCCATGAGCTGCGACAAGCTCTCTACCGCGCGGGTGCGCACTTCTTCGTCTTCACACCGTATCCCGTCCCACCACACACCAATCAAGTCCCGCTGCGCATTCTCCGCACCGACTATGTTTGCCAGCTCCCCCAAACTCGCCGCCAGCGACCGCCGAACCTTCACTCCCCTATTCTCCGAGAGCTCTCGGTACAGATCACGCAATTGTCCCCACCGCTCCTTGCCTAGCGTCAGTGCAACAGCAGGGTAGTTGAACGCACAGATCAGCGGCCGCTCCAGGCTGTTGATCAACAACCCTGGTAATTGTTGCCCATCTCGCACCCTCCTGTCCTCTCTCCGTCCCAAAAAAAGTTCAACCAATTCCTCTGGCGGCCCAGTATCGTCGTCATGAAACGTGTAAAGCACCTCACCAAGTGCCTCCAGCACCCCGCACTGCACCGTAGACGACTCGTCTGTCGAAAGTTTCACGATGGTCTCGACAGCCAGAGAGCGTCGTTGGCTGGCCGGCAACCGCGACAAGATAGCTGGAAGCGCAAACAAAGCGGAGTGCCTGACGTGCCAGACCTTGTCTGCTCTTAAGGTGTTGAATAGAGGTAACTAAAACAACGTCAGCACCTGAGTCATGCTGGTATAAAAATAGACGTACCAAAGAGCCTAGAACGATTTCTTCTGGCACAACCTTAGCTAAAGCCCCGAGAGCAAATGATGCCTCGCGCCTGACCCAGTAGACAGAGTCTTGGGCTACCCTCACAACCTCTCTCACGAACGTTTCCTTGGTTTCCTCTCCCAATGTTCCTGAACGTATCCCGAAGTGTTAAGAACAGATGCAATATGGAAAGGAAGTCCAACAAACCACTTGCGGTCACGGCAGCTATGAGGCTCATGCTCGACAGCCGCCCAACCGCAGCCTGCTCGTCCTCCTCTCCATCCTCACTAAACGAATTTTGGAAATCCTGCCGAAGATCGTATGGAGTGTGAAACCCAATGTCGGCGAGGGCCGCCTGTCGCCGGTCTGCCGCAGGGTCTTGGGGTGCTGCTGCGAGCGTCTCTTCGGTTGGAGAAAGAGTTACTGATACGCCACCAGGAACCGCCCGACCGGGTGGACGGCGAGTGGGGGACATTGCACGCGCAAAGTCTAGCGGTTCCTGCCGTGAGCTGTCTGATTGGGTATGATGTGATTCTGGCGGTTCCGGCGTTGGTTCCTTCCTGCTCCCTGTCGTTGCTGTGCCTGTTGAGTGCCCAGAGGGCGATGACGGTGGTAACGACGCTGATTGGGAAGCCGGCAACGACGGGGATGACCCTGTGGAACTTGATGGGGATGACACAGAAGCTGGAAACTGTGGGGGCATAACAGGGAAATAAGGGTTCACGATCTCGGGCTTTACTCTGACATCTCCTGCTCTAGGGGAAGAAACTCCACCTTGACTAGACTGTTGGACATCTTGCATGCTAACCTCTACACATTCGCTGAGTTCGTCTTGTACAGGCTGATCATCATTATCCATGTCGAGACGGCCCATACCGATGACGACCTGCTGGAGTAGCTCTGTGCGAACCATCTCGCGTTGTAGAAGGTCAAATGAGCCTATATCGAATAGTGCCTGATCGGCATCGTTGGTGGACATAGTGGTACCTGCGTCGCGGTCGTCTGCGCTCCTAAGGCGGAGAAGGAGATCGACGATGGCGTGTCGTGCAGCGCCTCCGACGAGGGGATTGGAACTGAGGAGGAGGGTACCGAGGATGGGGGTAAAGGCCTGTACAGAAACTGCGGTAGAGGTGGATATGGAGTCGTCGTCGTCGTCGTCAGATGTGACATCGCAGTGCTGTGGCGCAAATGAGTGTGGGGAATTAAGGTTGGATAGGAGGAAAGGCACGCACGGTGAAAAACCACCATATTAAAGCGACAAGTTCGACGGCAAGAGCTTCTTTGACCTGTTCGTCTTTGTGTATTGTGAGTGATGTTGATGTGAACTTGTGTTTTAGGACAAGAACACACCTTCGTCGGTAGCGAGACCTTCGAGGAGTGGGAGGACATACTCAATTGCTTCTTGTGGAGACACCTGGTGTAAAAGATCTGGGAGAGCATGTGTGATGTATATCCTGTGGAATGAGGCTTTGCTACGTGCAAAGAGATAAATTTTTTCAAGAGTGTTGAGACCGCCATCGTCGAGAGCGAGGTCTACGGGGATGTCAGTTGAGGGAAAAGGGTCATCTGTAGAATCTTGTTGTAATAGTTGAGGAGTAGGGATTGTGATATGAAGGGCAGGTGGTTGTAGTGGAGTCGGAGGAGAAGGATCATCGAGCGGAGATGTAGGTGGGGTGTAGAATTCAAGGGGAGAACTCGGAGCAGTGTGATAGAGAGGAGAATTCTGGTCTGGAGGTGAGTCTATAAAAGACTGGGGAGGTGGTAAAGGAATATGGAATTGTGAATGACGAGTTGAGGCTCTCTCGTCGGAGACCATGGCGTCCAACAACCAACATGTTTGTGTTTGCACTTCTTTGATCTCTCTGACATCACTCCACTTGTTCCGTCTAATGACGTAATGACATCTATCTACTACTGCTCTTTAACAACCTTATCCAAACTCTCCGCAAAGTATCCTACATTCTTCGTGTTCAACCCAGCCATCGAAATCCTTCCATTCAACGTCAAGTACACATGAGCTTCTTCAACAAGTCGCTTGCTTTGACTAACATTGATCCCGGTGAAGCTATGTCTCCACAGTCAGTGTTTCCAATCCCACACTAATTTCAACCCACAACTTCACCTGAACATTCCAATTTGGTTGATTATGTGCTCCCAGCTACCCGGAGTCTTCAGTTCATCCGTAAGCAGCCTGTACAGTTCCTTGCGCATCGCAATGATCCGGCCTGCCATCGTACGGATATCCTCCTTCCATTCCTCGAATAGCTCAGCATCATTCAGGATCAACGAAACCTGCCTCATCTTAAGTCCCATACTATCATTATTGTCATCATTCAACGTACCAAACGCGCTCCGTACGTCGGAGGATTGCTAATCTCGCTACGTTGCAAGACAGACAGCTGGCTCTTGATACGCCCTGCCGCCTCCGGTGTATCAGAGACGACGTGCAGCGCGCCAACACGTTCTCCATACAAACCAGCGTTCTTGGCAAAGCTCTAAATACAATATCAGTAGCCGTACAACACATTCCTTAAATGACCGTACCTGGCACACAAGCAGCGCAACACCTCGGTCCACAAAGTACCTCACCGCCCACGCGTCCTTATCCAGGTCGCCGCTCGCGAAGCCTTGGTAAGCACAATCAAAGAACGCATAATGCTTCTTGGCGAGCATTACGTCCGCCACGGCCTTCCATTGTTCCTCCGTCGGGTCAACTCCAGTGGGGTTGTGTGCACACGCGTGCAGAAGGAACACCGACCGCTCCGGCGCCTCTTGCAACGAGCCGATAAACCCTTTAAAGTCGAGCCCGATCGTCTTGGGATCGTAGTAAGGGTAGTCTACAGGCTCGATGCCTACATTTTTGAAGATCGCGTGGTGGTTGGCTGTCGAGCGACGTCACTACGGATCCAACCTTAGATCAATGATAAAATTGCTCACCCCATGTAGGCTTGCTGAGGTATATCGTCTTAGGGGCATCAACCCAAGTGTAGAAACGGGAAAGGAACAGGGCACCGAGATGGTTGGCACCCGTTCCGGAGATAGTCTGTACGCTGACGGTGCGCTGGTCTTGAAGAGCAGGGGACGACGCTCCGAGGATCAGCTTAGCAGCCGCACTGGTGAATGACGCAAGTCCGGTAATGGGCAAGTACTCGTGATCGAGTGAAGTGTCCTTCAACAAACGCTCCGAAGCCTATGTAGGGGTGACTGCGTGAGCTAAAGTCGTAGGTCGCATAAGTGGGTGGGAGCTCGCCTTCTGGACGACGGGAAGCACCCAAGGCTTGTTGTCATCGTCGCGATAGGCTCCGACGCCGAGATTGACTTTCTTCTCGAAGGTGTCAGCCTTGTACGACGCCGTGAGCTGGAAGATGCTGGTACAATGCGGGCGAGACAATCAGGGGCCTGGATTCCATCCATTAGAGTCAGGAGTGCATACCTATCAGGGGGCGCAAGGGGGACATCCTGCCAAGTTTCTGCCATACAACGTCAGTGCGGTAATGCGAGCCTGTATGCGCAGTGTTGCTCACCTGCGGACATGCTGAGATCTGGTTTTGGTAGATGGTTCAACAACTGTTTTATTCTGTCGGCCATGGTGTCGTTGAGCGTCGGTGGACGATGATCAAGAGGTTTAGAAGTGAAGAGGGGGACGGTATATCACAGAATCGCATGCCGAAGCATTTATCGCACAACAATGTGCAAGTACTGGGCGAACGCTCACCGAATGCAGTAAGAAGCAAGCTCCTGATTTCAACTGATTTCTGTCGCCGGGCTTGCTGTGCTGCTACACGTGATAAGCAGTCAGTTATCTGGCAATCGGATTGTCGTCGAAGCGGCTGCGTACCGGGTTTGAGGTTGGTTGGAAGCAACTGCGGGGAGACTTGGGGTGTGTTGACACTAGTATGCGGGGCTTATGTATTTCGGATATGAGGTGATCGATGAGGATTTTATTTCATCCTGGACTCATCCTTCCCATCGAGTCAATTGCGCAAATCGATATCCGGACCTACCCGCTGCGTATCCCCCTTCGCCGACGTGACTGATACGTGGTCTTCCGCACATTCCGAGTCCCTTGAACGGCTCCTGCTGAGCTGAGTTTGGGTGGCGTTTCAGGGTTGCGGAGTTACCGATGGACATTCTCCGGAGTTTCTGGATCTCAAACCACAACTGAAGCCAGTCAGACAAGACGCTGTCAAATGGCGGGATATACACTTTGGAGTCGTAGATAAATAGTAGATTAGGTGGTGGAACAACAGGAGATTCTACAAGTAAAGCCTAGAAAATATGTGGGCGGAATAAGTAGGGCGCAGCTCCGCATGTGGGACGTGTATTGAATGCTGGGGGCCACAGGGTGGCTGCAGATGACGTCGGGGGCGGGGGGATATGATGGGAGCTGATGATGGAAATGGTCCATGGGGCGGATCCTGCATGGAGGGGGACAGGGGGGAGTAAATCGAGAGTCCAGAGATGGGAAGAAGGGAACATGAACATGGAATGGGTGGATCATCGGACAAGGTCATATGCCTGCCTGTCTCTACGCCGTCGCCATCTTCGATGCCACTGTCCGTTCGCTCTCTAGCTTTATCTTGTTCCGCTCAAACGCCTGTTGACGGCAGTCCTCCAGGTTGGTGCAGCTATGGTGCTCCGGTAGTCGATGCTAAGTACTCTCGTGAGTTACTTGTACTGTGTGAATGAGCGGAACAACTTACTGTGCCGCAGAACTGAGCTCGACAGTGTGGACATTGTCCGACGATACGAAGTGCTGCAGAGTTGCACTGGTCCTCAGTACCTATTTGGTGTTGGCAACGCTTCTTGGCGGGCATGGTGAGAGGTTATGAGAGATAGGGCGTGAAGAGTAGCCTCGGAAGGAGCTGAACGGGTGTTGAGTGAGACCTGGGCTCGGAGGAGGTATTCGGTGGGGACGTACGGGGGACAGCCGACAGGCGGGGGGACAAGACAGATGACAGAAGGAGGCAAGGGTGCGGCTGGCTTGCTTTATATCGGCGACGCGTAATCCAGTGCAACCGATCATTATCTCACGTGCTCTTCAACCCCGCATCTGGCAACCCCCTCCTTATGACTTTCTCTGAACCATATTGCCATCGGAACCCACCGGCTTAAGGTCGTCGTCGACGTTACGCCTCACTTGTTCCCAAATCGATACTTAAACAATGAGAATACGACCTTACTGTGTACCCGATCCATTTCAGCGGTATCAATAGGGATCAGCGGTGACGGCTGGTGAGGGTCAAAATTTATTTTCCAACTGACAAAGCTTCCGCTCTCCGGTGCTATAACAAGCAGTGTCCTCGTTCAAATAGTGTTTGACACATTCACAAAATTCACTCCAGGAAAGCGGGGTATACATAGTATGGGTCGAGTAAAGGCGGAAAAGAATGGCTGTGGGGTCCGACTTATTATCTCTTGCGAGCATCCAACGTTAGAATAGTAAGGGCCGTGGTATTGAAAAACCGGCGGATATGATAGACCGAATAAAAAAATGTGAGGTGGCAAGTATCACGACGGTATAATAAACATTAACAAGAAGTCCATGCTGTGAGAGGGTTCCGTTGATCACCTGCCGAAAGTTAGAGTCGTAGCATACCACATGTACGAATTCGCTCACTTCTTCCTGTTGTTGACCACAACACCGGCGACAACACCGACAATGATGAGGACGATGATAAGGATGATGAAAAAGCATATCCAGCGTTTTTTGCGCGCCGCGCGTGCTGAGTTTACAGCTTTTTCAGTGTATCCCAACCTAGGATGATATTTTAAATTTGAGCATATCAGCAACCTTATGTATAACGTACCCAGCCTCAGTATCCTGCACGACCGCATGGGCTTGCGTCTCAATTGTATTTATCGTCTCATCCTGCTGTTCAACAAGTACGCTCATCTAAAACCAGATTAGCACAGGCTTTCATGAATCACAGAAAAAATACCAACATCATTGAACAGTTGCGCAAGCTCGCCCAAAGTTTTCTCTATGCGCTTGATATCCTCGTGCCTTTCCTGAACCTCACGGTACGCAGCCCTTGACGTGTCGTACCGATTGGAGTTGAGGAGCTGTTCTCAATATAAGTCCTAGACTCGCCGTTTTCACATAGAAAGACTTGCCGCTTGGCTGAAAATTTGGCCACCCTGCTCATCATTGACGACAGCCCTGACTTCCTCGGGCGAGGCATCGGGCTTGACTGTGATTATAGAATAAGTATCACCGCATAGGCGAAGAGCAACATGCAGCATACCAATTTTGAACTGTCTTTCCATTCGTTGCTTATACTTGGTTCGGTATTGTTGTTCCACCGTCTGATAGTTTTGAATTGCCTCCACGAACTTTGACTTGACTAATGCGGTCTGCACACAGACGGTAAGTAAACGGGTGACTGACATGTAGGGCGTAACTATACCTGTTGCTTGCGAATTTGACCGTCACGACCTGAGCCTCCTTGACGCTCCAAGTCCTTGATTCTGCGTTTGAGGGTATTGCTGAGGGCGCTAGTTTCCTCCACCAGCTCGTCAAGCTGGGACGCATTACGTTGGGCTGCAGAATCATCCATGTTGTTGAGTGACCGTGAGTGAAGGTCCCCAATTCGTGCCACATTGTCATTGAAGGTACGCAAGCTATCTTGAAGGGAAGAAATCTGGGCGAAAACATGTTCATGTTGGCAAAACGCGCCAGGCAATTGATACGCACCTCTGAATAAAAATTCGCCATACCGTCACCGGTAGGCGCTAGCTCCGTTCTGCTGTCCTTGACGTCCGACATCTCATATGCACGGTCATCCTGCTGGGCGTAGGGATTCGCTCTGCGATTTTGGTAACCTCCACTCGGTGCTCCGCCCGACGCCTGCGTCGGATAGGAGGGACTAAAGGGATAGTCACTGTCAAAGATTACACTTTATTAACAAAAGACTGTGGTTCGACATACGTAGTGGTGTTACCACCCTGTTGAGCCTACGAAAAGGGTTAATTTGAGCTTTGACAATCCCCATTCTCACACTACATACCCGCATGGCTGCTAGTCTGTCTCTTGCCATTGTAGTAGGTAGGGCTAGTCGTTTGAATCAAAATGAGGATCAGATGAAAAGATATATGGGAGGTTTTATAGGCTTAGTGACAGAAGACAAAGTGGTGGGGGTCAGGCCACAAAGTGACCGTTGGCGGTGTTGGGTTGGATTGTGATGGACACCGAACTGACAAAGTTGAACAAACAACACAGCCATCACGATACTACGCACGTCGCAGTGCCAAGATGACACGGAGACACTGCGGAAACACCTATGGGTGCCTAGCTATTTTGCATTACTAATTACAGACAGTGGGACTTTTTTGTTTCTATCTGGAATCTGGATGACCGCCGGAAACTCGTTGTTTTTACCCCTACTGCTCGTCGAGAATGCCACGAAGGACGGTAACCTGCCTATCTATCATCTTTCGGCTGGTTCCTCCAATGGATTCCCGCCGTTCCACGCTCGCCTCAAAATCGAAGACGCCGTGAATGTCGTCAGAAAAGTTCTCATTCAGGCCTTTGAAGTCCTCAAGGGTCAATTCGTTCAACTGACACTTGCGCGACTCCGCCAGTGCGACTGCTCGGCCAGATATGTGATGGGTCTCTCGGAATGGGATCTGACCCAAGCATTACTGATGAAAAATGGTGGATAAAAGATATGTACGCACTCCTTTCCTCACGAGGTAATCAGCAAGATCAGTTGCAAGCACATCCATCGTCAATGCTTGACGCATTTTATCGGCGTGAACCTGTGTAACATGATGATAGGCTCTATCGACAGACGCGGTCCAATAACTAACCTCTAAGGTGGCAACAACGCCCTCAGCAATCTGGAATGACGCTGATACGGTGTCGACAGCGTCAAACAGAGGCTCCTTGTCCTCTTGAAGATCCTTGTTATAAGTGGAGGGAAGACCCTTCAGCGTCATTAAAAACCCTGCCATCTGCGAGCACAGTCAGCGTTGTCTGAAATTCCCTCAGTCCAACGTACATTGCCGAAGACGCGACCGGATTTTCCACGCAAGAGCTCCAACGAGTCAGGGTTTTTCTTCTGTGGCATGATACTAGATCCTGTGCTAAACGAGGTATGTTATGAACTAGGAATCGTGTGGAGGAGAGGCCTGACGTACCTATAGGCGTCGCTCAATGTCACGAAGCCAAATTCGGCTGTGGAATAGACAACAAGATCTTCCGCCATACGACTGATATGGGTCATAGCCAAACTGGACCACATCAAAAATTCAACAATAAAATCCCTATCTCCAACTCCCCACAGACTATTCTCTGCGACGGATTGGAAACCAAGTTCTTCGGCAAGGAAATCCCTGTCGACAACAAAAGGATTTCCTGCGAGTGCGCCACAGCCCAGAGGTGATACGGAAACTCGAGGAATAAGCTGACGAAGCCTCTGTAGATCAGAGCTAAAGGAAAATGCATGCGAGAGCAGTAAATGAGACCATCTGATAGGTTGGCCGCGCTGTTTTCCGGTAAGATTGAGAAAGAAAGTGGGAAAAAGAAAGGCGCACCTGCAAATGTGTGTATCCGGGAAGGAGGATGTCTTTTTCCTTGTCTGCTCTCTCAACCATTACACGGATGAGGCCCTTCAGTCCTTCTTCGATGTTCGCGACTTCATCAAGCAACCACAGGCGCATGTCGGTCGCAACTTGATCATTACGCGAGCGTCCGGTGTGGAGCTTGCCACCAAGAGGGCCAATGAGCTCGCTGAGCCGTCTTTCGTTTGCGGTATGTATATCTTCGTCGTCAGCTTGTATTTTGAACTACCAGGGGATGAGGAAACGAATTTAAGCAGTACTCAGCGACATACCGTCCCGTCCTGCCATTCTTTGAGGACAGATCGCAAACCGTTCGCGATAATCGTTTCTTCTTCTTGCGACAAGATGCCGACGCGAGTAAGAGATCGCGCGTACGCGATTGAACCTCTGATGTCTACGGCATGCATCCGCTGGTCGTATCTCAACGACTGGTTAAAGGCATGCATCCTATGATTTGTCTCGATGAGTATGGGATGTGGCGAGATGAGGCAGTCATACAGAGGATCGGTCTTCCCAGTGAATCTCCCTCCCCATAGTTTCTGCTTGGTGGGTTGGTCTGCCATGAGTTCTGGCTGTCTCGTATCCAGCAGTGAATGATTTTATAGTAAACGTGACCTTACCTTGTGACTTCATATCGGCGTCACGGGCGTTTAAACGTTTGCAGTGACAGGTAGCCCTGCACTTGAGCAGCACTGCGTCGCTGTGTGACTGCTTGCCAACAACTCGAGCATCGAGTCGAGCTACACGCTATCCTGTCGGTGTTTTCCAGAGCCCAACTTCCAAGGCCTTGCAAGTGTTTGCTCTCACCATGACAGTTTCGGACTCTCGCCTTCGCTTAGTACTGAAATGTATCTCTATTGCGACAAATTCGTATGTGGATTTCAGTCTCTTGGCACCATACCAACTTGAGCCCATGCATATACCTATCTAGACTCGTTGCCGGAGGGGTCTTTGTCTTCCCAGTTATGTCACCAGCCTTAGCGCACATCTTGAAGCTAAGCCAACCACAGCTGACCACGGTGGCCCTCGCGTAAGCAGACTTCCATCTCTCCCGTGCCAAGTACCTGTCCTCACAGCGTTTTTCACCCCAGTGGGATAATTGGACAATATCCATTCTCACCTATTGTTGGCAAGATTCTTGACACCTATGGACCTTCAAGATGTTCCCTCATATCGGCGGGACTGTTCTTTACTGCTTTCATCTCCAGCTCCTCCCTTGTGGCAATGACCCCTGCTGACATCACTCAACCATCTCCATGGTCCTTCCGGTGCCTAACTGTGGCCTTTCTCATGGCAGGCCTAGGGACAGTTTTCTCGTGCGTCAAACTGCCGCATCGTCTTGATATGAGCTGAAATAAATATGATGCAGATACTTTTCCTCCATTTTTGCCGCTTCAAAATCTTTCCCTCGACACCCTGGTGCAGCAGCTGGAACCAGCATGGCTTTGTTTGGCTTGTCACCGCTTTGTCTTTCACTCTGTGCTTCCAACTGGTTCACAGAGGCGGCTACCGGTCAATTGAGGATCGTCTCATATTTGAGATTTTTAGCCTTGTTGACTGCAGTGACACATATTTGTGGTGCCTTCACACTTGATTTAACGGAGCCCTCGACCATAACTGCCTCGGAACTTGGTCAGGCGGACGAAGCCACGAGACTACTTCCAGGCGCACCAAAATCCTCTTTGGTAACATATCCCGATCCCATTCGAGATCGCCATTTCTGGATCTTAGCCTTCTTTGCTCTGTGCTCCATCGGAACTGTACGTGAAAGCAATCGAACATTCTGAGTACCACTAATGTGCTTTCTTCTATTTAGTCAGAGATGGTAATCTCAAACATGGGGACAATTGTGCTCTCTCTTCCTCCCGATCCTTCCGCTGCCTCTGGTAACATTCCGCCAGAAATTGTCACCGCAAATCAAGTGAAGATATTGTCAATTTCAAACACTTTGTCCCGCTTGCTCCTCGGCCCGCTTGCAGATTTTGTCTCCCCAGTTGCATCTTACTTGCCTGCGGGTACTGTAATATACCCAAGGAAGCATCGAGTTAGCAGAATGGTTTTCTTAGCTGTCCCAACTTTCCTGCTTGCTCTGGCTTTTGTATGGATGGAGATCGGGGTCAAATCTCGTAGCGCTGTTTGGGCACTCAGGCAAGCCATTTCCACTTTCTGCGTCATTGAATTTGACCAAGTCACTCAATAGCATTGGCACCGGCATAAATTATGGCGCTGTATTTACCGTGCTGTGCGTAGATCTTATGATATATTCCCCTGCCAGTCGTTAATATCTGCTTCAGGCCCAGTATTGTTTCATCTGGCTGGGGGCCGGCTGACCTTGGCCGCAATTTTGGCATATTGACCTACGCGCCCTTCGTGGGCACCCCGATCTTCTCTTACTTGTACGCCTTTGTCTCAGCTGCAAATTCACAGGCGACAGGCATATGCGAGGGCGTTATATGCTGGCGTATAACTTTCTGGGTGACTGCTGGGACCTCAGTTGCGGCAGTGCTAGGTACCTTGGTATTGTGGAGGCATTGGCATGGACGCATCTAGCAGATATATCGGATTGACAAGAATGCAAATCATATACCATGATGACGTATACCCACGACGGGTGGAAGTTCCTTTTGTTATATAACTAAGGCGGGTGCAAACCAACTATATATCTTGATCTTCAACTTAGGAGATGTCCAACTTGCATGTTCGTCAACATCTCTTGGAGTTGGCCAGCATGATGAAGAGGGAGCTATTTCTAAGTATATACTGATTTAATATCTACTGTAATCAGAGCGCGGATGAAACCCATTTATAACTAAAAATGAGATATACGCAAGGATAGAAGCCCCTGCATAAATAACAACCCGAATTTCGAATATGTTATCAGTCAAGAAAGGGTATGGAACTTGTGCAAATAGGTCAGGGAGTTTAACGTCAAAAGTAGGATTAGGAAAGCTCACATATTCCTGCATTGAGTTTTGCGCAATACTCCGCCCAGGTGCCATACCACAGAGTAAAAACCAAGGTAGAAAGTGGTGCAACAGAGTACAAAGCTCTGTTGCTGTATTTTGTCTCGAACAAAATGAAATCGGTGAGCAATGATAAAGCAGGTGCTGCATGCAATGCGAGATCGATAGGCAACGGAATTCGGAACGGGTCAAGGTCCAGGGAAGTAGGAGATGATGATCCAGGGGGTGGTCGTATAATCAAAGACGGGAAGACGATAAGCAAGGTCCAATACACAGCAGAAATCACAGCAGAGAGCTAAAGAACATCAGTCCAGGTTATCCCAAAGTGAATTTCCCATAATAGCTGGAACATACAGGCATGGCGACAATGAACAATGCTCGCTTGACGATTCTGAAGACTGGATTTGTCACTTAGTTAGGTGCAGCGCGATTGTGGCGTGTTCTCTGACCTTGGAACTTAGGAAACAGATTAGACAAGAGGCCAAAAATCATGGTCAACCATGCAATCGCAAGTCTATGAGTAGACAGGGAAACATGAATCGTCGGACTCAAGAGGTATGTTAAGCCAGCCTTACCCTTGAATTGTGAGAAATTGAAAGTGTCCTCCATATTGTGTTTCCGTCCATTCGTTGAGAGGTAAAGTATTAAGCCGAGTGAAGCCGAAAGCCATCGTAGAGGCAGATGCAGCATGCAAGACGGCCTGTCCAGCGGCAAAAGTCATGGGAACGAGCTGAAGAAAATATGTACAAGCTATGTGAAGAAAAAGACGTGTTCGAGGAGTGCCATCAGTTCGGATGATATGTAGTTGTATGTTTGTCGATATTCTGATATTCACTCTCTCCTTCCAAGTGAACATGTACTAGCATGGTGCAGAGGCGGCATCCGTTTCCCGAGGCCTGTCCCGAATTTTCTATCTTTGAAACCGATGCATACTGCGAGCACAGAGTGGAGAATTGGCACTTGTCACGCGACGGCAGCGGCCTAATGATATCAGGGACTACCATCTTCACCTTACAAGATGCTATCTTACTCATCTTGAATGGGTATATATACTGGATGGTGCGAAAAGTGTTCCCTATTAGCATATTCGGACTTAGCTGTCACTTAGTCCCAGTCCTTTCTTTCCCTGGCTGGAAATGTTTTTCTGCTTCTCGTACTTATGTGGCTAAAATGTAGTCAAGTTCTTTACGGTACGTAAATACAAAGGACGTCAAAGAGCACTGATACCACAGGTTTTCAGAGTCGGTTATCGTCGTCCCTCCGCACGGTGTCCAGCTCGAGACACATCGTGGGCTGCCAGGATTCCGTATATTTACAACAAGACGCTTCATACGACTCAAGGCACTTCAGGATGTCGTTATACACGAAGGTTTGAAAGGCTGGGACGTTCGCTACTACCTTGCAGCTATAAAATGTGCAGTTCCCGGCTCGTTCACTCTTGAGATTGCTTACGAGGTACGTTGCATCCTGAACTTGAACATGACCATCCCTCAACAAAGTGATATATCAGAATTTGCTGCCCCAGCATCGTGTACTTCTCTTTGTACAGCGGAGTATCAAAGAACAGTTCTGGGGACAACACCAATCGACAAATACCATAAGATAGCTTCGGAAAGGCGGTTCGACAATGGCAACAACTTTGCATCAAGCACCAGAATCACAAGAACAGTTGAAACTAGATAGGGCCCGAGGCCTAGGTGATAGTCAAGCTTACTACATACATAGCTTTACACAATCAGGGATTAACATTAAATAAGGTATTATCGCAAAGAAGATACTTGGGAGTTCTCGCTCTCATATGCACTCAACAAGTCATCATAGCCTTCGTCATCGCCCTCTTCAGCCGAGCTGTCCCTTCTTTTGGCGGCCTCTTTTTGGTCGTTGGAGAGTTTCCTTGGCCTCTGCCCTGAGGAGAGTTTCCTCACTTGAGTTTCATGCATATCTGTCGAAGTCTTCCTGCTACGTTCCTGCGTCTCTGTAGATGCTTTCCGTGAACGACGTAATGATTTTGAAGAACTCGGCGTCGCGCTATCGTCTGCTCCAAAACTAGAAGCTCTGGGCGTCGTCGCTATTTCGTGATCATCGGATGGCCAATCTACTCCAAGAGAGTTCGAATTCGACGACTTTCTCTCCATTGTAGGCCTTGTATGTGAACTGGAATTGGTTTGAATTTCAAGGTCGAGGGGTCGCGGGCCGTAGCGCTTAGATCGTAGACGAGGGCTCCGAGACGGCGCCAGAGCTACAGATGAGTCCGAGGTGTCTTCATCCTGGAAGGGTGTTTGCACTATTTTACGTAGTGGCTTTTTGGGCGCCATCTCGTTAGAAATATTCATCGCAGATGGTCCAGGATCTATCAATTGTATCCCGCCTTCATAGTTATGGGTGTTGAGTGATTTCAAGGCGAGAGGTGAGGTCACGGGAGAGCCCGGCGTCTCCAAATGACTCCAGTTCTGAAGATCGGTTTGATCTGATAAATCCGGAGGAGGGCTCAACAGTCCTCGTTCAGACGACGTTGCGGAGGAAGTGCCCGAGATAGGCCTTCCTTGGCGTGCTCTAAAGCCTGGAGCCATAGGTGACACCGATTTACGATTGAGAGGGATGCGTCGGCTAGATGTTCCCGTGTCTGAATCCCAGTCGCTTCGGCCGGAATGAGCAGATCGCAGAGCATCTGACGGGGAAAGCGATGAGATGGAGGACATAGATTCGCGATGCGGGCTATGACCCTTGAGTCTCATAACATCTGCCCATTGACCACGGTCGGGTGTAGGGGTGCTACCCGCTGACCGTGATAAAGGTCGACTAGGGGGAGACGTGAGCGATGTCGAGGGGCTCAGAAGCAACGGCCGGGGCCCAGGTTTTGCTGCAGCTTGCGAAGGTGTTGGCGAACTCCGTGTGAGGGCAGCAAGCGATGACTGCAGACTACGTGTCTTGTCCGTTAAACCCTCGTGGTGTACCTCCTGTTCGGGACTTGCTACCGCATTGTGGGGGAAAACGAAGCTATCTCGAGGTCGCCGGAAATACTGTGGTCGTGGGGGAGGCGAGTATACCCCGCTTCGATCAAGTGAAAGTGAAGACCGACGGCGACTCGCTTCCTTGTTATCACTGTCAAGTTCTACTTGAGTGTTTGTTTGTGCCAACGGGGCAAAGTCCTTCCCATCGGAGGTTGAAGACGATCTTCCCCACGAGCCAAGTATGCTTCTTGCTCGCCAGTTACTACTGACCTTAGCTATGGCAGCTGCAGTGTCTGAACCTTTGAATTTGTCGGCATAGCCCCAAAGGCTCGATGGTGTGTTCGGATTTCCTCCATAAGGAGGCTGAATTGGTTCTGAGTCTACACCAGATGGTGAGAGGGGAGGATTAGGGGAGGGTGGTGGTTCCATCGATGTTTGATTTGTTATCCCTCTCCAAACCGTAGTTGCTAACCTCGACGTCAAACCAGGAACGACAATGCCCCCGGTTTCAGTATCGTTACCGTCTTCGTGTACGTCCTCGTCCGACAGGTCATCCTCGGATTCTTCAGGGGAAGTGTCGGGAGAGGGATCTTGATTCGTAAAGCCTTTCCACATCGTAACCTTAATCCGGGCCCCAAGGCTGAGTGATCCATTCTGGGCAGCTTTGGCTTCTTCGTCCCGCCGATGACCCAACTCAAATGCACCTTGCAGAATTCTGTCAATGCCGCCAGCTGCTTCAACTGGATATAGCTGTAGAAAAGCCATTCCCTCCAAGAAAGCATCTCCTAATTCCCAGGCACGTAGTGGTGATGGCGGAGGAAGCACGACTTTTTCTTCTGCCCACAAGCTCGGAGACTTTCGCCCATTTTTTCCCAATCTATGGTGGATGAGTTGTGGGAACGTAACATGGACAATATAAGCATACCTGAACAAGGCAGCCCTTGCACGTGTTAGCAGAGACGTGCATACGTCAAGCAAATGGTCGACTTTCGGGTTAACATCGCGGGTCCTCATCGGACATGAAAATAATGCATCCCAGACGGGGAGAACTGACGGCAAAGGTAATGTGTGTGTCAGAAGAGGCGCAAGCCATTGACTTAGGCCCGGTAAGTATAAACGATTTGTCTAGAAAAATGATGTGCGTACTATGAGTAGTGCGGAAGTGCCGGATCAAGTCCTTTGACCTGCTGAAGAGGGCTGTCAAGAGAAGTCCATAGAACGGAGAGGTGAGCAACTCACCAGAGCATTGAAAAGGTCAGAGTCTGCCCATGCCAAACGTTCACTGAATCTTTTCATCCAGATGCTTCCGCCTTCTTCGTCTTCTAGTTCCGAAAATTCTCCTACTATGGCCTCAAAGAGCCAAAAAGTATCGGCCTCAACATGGGCAAGGTCTTCAGGTATGACTTCCTGATTCAGTACAGTATATAATGGAACTAGTAAGGAGGGTATGTGTGGCGATATGTTTCCAGGATTAATCGATGCATGCAGGTAGAGAAGGCGCAACAAGGCACTTAGATGCTTTGGATGAACGGTGCTTGCCGCCAGAGGTTTAGATGAAAAGAGGGTTGTGGTAGAGCCGTTCATATCGCCACTCAGGATGACGTCTGGAGAGGATAAAGAAATCTCTGGGGCAGAAGCAGTAGCCGATTCTGGTCGAGTCGTAGGTGTAGATACGATCGAAGACTGGTTGGGATGCGTGGTACGAATGGTGTGTAGGCGGATATCCAGATTTTTTGCCGACCCTAGCTTGACTTCATTGTTTGCATCATCATCAAGCGGGCAAATATCAAATGAACCTGGAGCTTGAACAAGATCACCAAATAGGATGGAAGGAATACTGGAAAGTTGGTCTGAAACGTTTAGCAATCTTGTATCCGAGGGACATATTGTTGAAGCCGGAACCGACGTGGTTGAGAATGGCTCCAGAAGCCGCCGTGCCAAATCCTGGAGGTAATATGGGTATGTGTCATGTCCTCGAATCTAGTGAGACCTACGTAGTAGCTATCCCGCTGGACTTGAATGTTCTTTGCCCATGACGCTTTGTTTTCCGGGAGGATTCCAAGAAATAGCCTTAGAGCAAGTTCAATAGCGTACAAATGCTAATCAAATTGGTCCTCACTTCCATATCCGCGGCCGAAGCCATTGAGGTTCATCGGGTATGCCTACAAAACGCTTAGTCAAAATAGTGAACATGGAAGATGGCGTACCATGACGGCAAAGGCGGCGTAATCTGGGTAGGTCAACGGTGGGTGAAGCTTGGGGATCAAGAATTTCGGACAATGGGTTCAGGCTAGGTTATGATGAGGACATGTAGGGAATGGCAAGGTTGCAACACACATGTCTTGACGCAGTGGCTCAGGAGTCCATTTCACACTATATTCGGAAGCAATCTTTTGAAGAGCAAGGTCAAGATTCTGGGCAGAAGGCGAGAGGTCCGCTGTTGTCCGGATAGCAATGGACGCAACACGACCATCACGATTGGCCACAGCAGCGCGCATAAATTCCGAACCAAGACGTTGTGTCAAGATATTGCTTGTAACTTCCAGATCTTTGAAACCGTCAACAAGTATTCGTGTGCAATGATGCGTTAATATACCTTTTAAACCAACATGAGGGGCTGCGTATATGACAGTGGAAGCGGCCTCGATGATGTTGGGGGTTAGGTTCGTGCTTGGAAAACATCAGTTCCTTGAGAAATATGTTTTAGACTGGACACGCTACCTCTGATCCAACTCGTTGAAATGCTCAAGCAGCTGTCCCACATGCATCTCCAATACCTCCAATAAGTCTCCCAATGCATCTTCCTTCTGCAGGTTCTGAGCCTTGGCACGCGCGAGGCCAACGTTTCGTTGTTGCAACAGAGTAGCGATATCTCTCCGTATTATCGCTCCTTGGGAGTCCTTCTTCTCTTGCAATTGTCCAAGTCTCAGTGTGGTCAATCTGAGTTGCGCCTGAAGTAACTCAGTAACGGAACAAAGACTCATTTCCAGTGACCACACACCTTAACAGAAGCTGGCTCCCAATATGTGTTACTCATGGTCGAGCCAAGTCTGCAAATGTGTTTCTATGTCCGTTGAAAGCGGTGCATCCAGAGGGGAGGTACAAGAATAGCCTTTCAAGCTTAAGTCAGTAGAAAGGTGGTACGCAGCTCAGGCCGAGTCTAAGTCGACTTGCAACGCTCGCACTGGAGCTGGCAGGGAAACTTGACGTGAAGCCTTGTCAGGTGATCTTTTTAGAATTACGGAGATGATAACCGTTGATCGGAGGCTGAGCAAAGGCGAGGGGTGGAATGGAAGTAGCGATTTATGAAAGAGGGTTATTCAAGGTTTATTACAGGTTGTAGCCCTATATTACAATAACGTAGTACGTGGTCGTAGGAATTATAGGTCATGTAAATGTTCGTCTAGAAGTGAAAAGCAGGTGGTGGCTTTGAAAGCCTGGCAGCGGCGACTGGAAAGTTCTTCACTGTGGATGAACTCTTGCCAGATGATTGAGAGGACCCGCTGCTCCCAGTTACATTTGAGAGATGGTCGAAGTCAGAACTCCGGTGGACCAAGATGACTCGCGTTTTCTCGTCCACATCTGACGCCAATTTTTGAGATTTGGCGCCAGTCTCTTCATCTGCAATCGCAGGAATGGCCCGACGCCTCCAAACCATCAGGGCCAAGCCAAAGCCATATATGACGACTAACAACATAGAGTTAATTGAGAGAGACAAGCGAAAACAGATGAAACTCACGAAGAATTGGTATAATCCAACTTCCAATTAAGATAAACGCGATAATGAACGTACACACGCCCTCTTGATCCATGTCTTCGAAAGAAAAGCATTTTATTTAGTACCTCGCTTGACAATGAAATTTCAGTGCAGCGAACCTTGATTCAAGCACTTGAAACCAGGATAAAAGTACGCAAACGCTCCTGCTACGCCTAATGCAGACTCAGTATATAAAGGCTGGAATGAGGGGCTTCGTCCGTTACCGAGCTGGGCTGTGAGGAGAAACATGATACGGGCAGCATCTAGCCATGGCCTAAAGGATATCGCAAGCCTGGGGCAGATTCAGCCTCGAATAAGTCATGCAACAGTACACTCACAGGACAAGTAACATAATGGCGGTTATCGTATTTGTTGCGAGCATTACTACAATGAGAGATCCTGAGGTGTAAACCTATCATATTAGAGCAGCTGAATTGCCCAGTCGGTGAAGTTCACGAACGTTCAGAAACCTCCAATACGGTCCATTGCGAGAACAGCACAACACATATTACGATCGCCCACAAAAGGCCGACGAGAGAGAGGCCACCTTGGTTGCGAAGTGAGCATAATCAAGTAACAAGATTGTGAACTTACACAGAACGACGGCCCGAGTCTTCAAGAATATGGGTGAAAAGGGCATGCGGACAAAAACGAGCCTTCTATGCTTCAAGCTTCAAACTTCAAGTTTGAGGCGTCGTTTGATCTTCCAGAGACCCTTGAAGAAAGTGAAAAAATGCGACGTGAAAGCTAGAGTTGAGCCAGATATCTGACATGGCTGCGATGCGTGGCATTAAACCTGATACAGAAGACAAAGAGGAGGCAATTGTCTATTTATTAATAGACTTGAACAATAGCAGATTCTGCTTATGTAAGCATTATGCCCTATTCAAGCTCAAGGCTGCGAATTCCATTATTATGAGTCTTTGATTGAGTAGAGGCTCGTTACAACATTAGATACATGCAATGTAACAGTGCCGTCAGGGTTTCCCCTTCTTAAGCTTTTTCTTGACATTCTTCGTTTCCTGCTCGAATCTACTCCTCTTCCGACTCGTATGTTCAACCGCTCCATCACCTTCCCCACCAATAGACCGTTTCCTGCCGCTTTCTTGTCTACTTCGTTGTAAAAGGTCGCCCTTCTTGGATCGCTGTCTGAGCTCGTCATACCCGTCGCCCTTGACAGACCCTGAGTGATCTCGGTGACTGACTCTCTCGACGCTTCTCAAAACATCGCCGAACTCATCCTCGAGCCCGCCTGCTCTCCGGCGGTGTTTTCCACTACCCCCAGCCAAGCTTCCACCCAAAGCAAGATCTTCCTCATCTCGTGCACGTCTGCGAGCATCACTCTTCTTCATTACAACCCTTGAGAAATTTTCCTCCTCAAACTCGTTGAGACGCTTCAAATAAGCGGCCCTGCCGGAGGCTAGAGAAGGCGTAGATCCAAGACCAGATGTCGACTCTATGTGAGGACGGGAGGCATCCGATGACAACGAAGCGAGAGCTGAAGGAACAGGTGGTCGTTCTCTCCTAAGCTGTGATTTCGATTTTTCGGCGTAGGGAACCGGGGCAACTCGCGGAGGGCGGTAGACCGCATCAGCATCAAGAAGATCTCGAGAGTTTTTGTGGGACGCCTCGCGTGATGTTTCTTTAGCAGCGTCGCTGCGGTCCTCTTCTTCGCTACCCATAAGGTTATTTGGATTGGGCCGAAATGCCAATGGGTCTGTTAATTTACAGCATCAGATGCGACGTCACAAGAGACTGAAAATGACAAGTACCATCGACGATTTGGAGGGTTTTATCTGACGCCTCGGCAACTCTTACAAGCTTTTCAATCTGATAACGCATCCTTGCCTCGAGTGTTCGTATTTTTTCAAGGACTACTCGTCCTTCCACCATGGAGTCTACCAGATCGCCGACACCATTCCCACGAGGATCCCGTTCTTGGGCGCTGAAGGGCATATTGAGGGGTAACCGAGCGTTGAGGGAATGTCCAATGGCACGGCGTGAGGACACAAGTACCAAGGAATTCAGATATGAGAGGAGGACGTGATGTTTTAGCGAAAGTAGGGATATCCCATCTCTTAAATCTAGAGCAACTGTGCTGAGAAAATAGAATGAGGGTGGAAGTATAATTACATGAGATGTGCGTACCTTTGCCGAAGAGACTGAACACCCTCCCGAGTTGAAACTATACTTGCCGATATATCATTCAGGATATCTGATAGTTCGAGGGGATCTAAACGGTCTCCCATTACTGTAAGGGCATATAAGCTAAAGTCACAAATAGTGAAGGTAAATGGAAAATCAAGTAACGGTTTCCTAGGCTGCCGCTTCGAAAGCACAATGCGTGATCCATCGTGCACATCAGAGCCAGTGCCAAGGATAACTGGGATTCGAAAGAGACTTACTGAAACTAGGTCAAGTCGAGCAGTACGTTCGCATGAAGAGTTTTCCACATTCCCATCAGGCAGGCGTTTCCACGTGCTCGGCAGATCCCGATCGAAGCAGCCTAAAGTAAACTGTACAGCCTCTCAGCCAATCTCATTGTCCTTCAACTTGACCATTGTTCACGTTCAACGTCCAACGCTCGACGAAACCACAACATCGGCTCACCATGTCGTCAACAAAAGACAGGGCGAAACGCTTTTTCCACAAGATCGTCAATGTGCGTCAAGTTTCCGTTTTTCCTATCAGGCTGCCTCAATCTAATCAATACCACCACCACACAGCCCAAAGAGCAGGATGAAAGCTTCGCGCCCCCGGAGAAGTCGACGAGCAACAGTATTTCCCCAGAACTACTTCATTCCTTTAAGGCATTTGGCCTCTCAGATACCCATCACAACAACCGCGCACCACACTTTGTCGGTGGTTTCAATCCAGGTGTTTTTGTTACGAATCGACCCCTCAGCGTACCAGTATCTTATCCTCATATGCCAACTCCGTCAATACCTCAGTCAGTCTCGGAATACCGAGCCGGCCAATCTTTGACCATGAAAATGGCTCTTCATCCTGAGGGACACTATGATAAGGCTACTGAAGGGCCCGGCCTGCCTAAGGCGCCCATGACAGCTTTCCCCGAGCCTGCTACCACATCAAGACTTCCAACTAGCAGACCAACCCAATCCGCATCAGCCAGGCCTTTGAGACCCCGGGCGACGTCCGCACCAGCCATCTCCCGTAACCAGAGTTCTACAGCACAACAATGTGCTGGTATCACTAAAACCGGAAAGCAATGCGCACGTTTAGTGAAAGTAGCCGCCAACAATCTGTCTGGCGAGTCAGTGAATGAAGTATTCTGCCACCAACACTTGGAGAAGTTGATGAGCCCGAGTGGATTCTACAGTAGGAAAGATGGGGCCTGGGTTGATTTCGCGGGTATTTCGTTAATTGATCTGTTTGGAGAGAACGCTGCGCTAAGAACTTCACAGACTGGATTCCACACTACCTCCAAACTGAAACCCAGGTTGCATTACGCGTCGAGATGGAAAAGGCCAGGTCCTCATCTGACGTCCCGGGTTATATCTACACATTTGAAATACGAGGTAAATCGGCTTCCTCCTTTTATCGTTAAACAGTATACATTGCTAATACCACGCACCATTTCAGACCCGGATGCAGACAATACAGTCAAACTTAAAGTGGGCAGGGCGGTGAATATTGTCAAACGAATTGATGAATGGGAAAAGCAATGTGGGTCAAAAGAACAAGTCTTAAGAGGATATTATCCAGGTGCAGCTGAATCAGGCGGTAACAATCGAGATAGCAGCTTGATGAAAGGCCGCCTAAAGGCAGGTGAAGCAGGGCCGTGGTGTCATCGACTGGGTAATTTGTCTTTTTCATCGATTTGGACATCACTGAGTCCTTCCCTTTTCCAGAAAGACTGATACACATCGAACTAGCAGACCTACAAACTTCTGCTATATACCTCACACCTACTTGGCCCGATGTTAGTCGGCGGGTCGCTGGGCCGAGTTTGTCGAGCAAGAAGTCTGTGACGAACTCGACCAAGCCTCCGCCTTGTGAAGACTGTGGCAGTCATCACAAGGAGATCTTTGAGTTCAAGAGACTCGCGGGACCACTTCAAGGCCAAGAATGGGAAAAAATTGTTGAGCCAGTTATCCAGAAGTGGGGGAGATTCGTAGGACAGTGTCTCTGAACATTCTTTCGAGTTTTGACTGGACATACGTGGTATTTTACATGGCGCCATAGTACATATCTCTTATACCCTTGTGATCTCGATAGAATTGTGAATATATATTGTTGAGCCACACAAATGAAGGCCAAAAACAAGTCCGCCGACTTGAGATCATATCATCTGATGTAATCCATTACTACTTTTGAGAGGTTGTTGGCTCCCCAGCTGCGGCAACCTTCTTCTATCCTTCTCTCGTGACCACGACGTTGCACCTTTGATATGGACGGGTTCAGCCAGATAAAAGATGCGACTCCCAGTCAAGGCGCCCCTCAGAGCGCTGGTGATGAGGAGGCAAAGCGTGCACAAGACGAGCAGATGAGACGAGACTTGATGTCGACTGTATTGGATCCCGCTGCACGAGAACGCTGTACGTATCTGAGTCTGTAAGTGTGTATGATCTACTGATCTGCTCATGAATCGCAGTATCCCGGATCGCCTTAGTGAGCCCTGAACGGTCAAAACAGATAGAAGGAATTCTATTAAGAATGGCACAAAGCGGGCAACTACGAGGCAGGGTATCGGAGAACCAGCTCATCGAGCTCCTTGAACAGGTCACTCCATACATTGGTTTTGCCTTCTCGTCATCCTTATGATTATTTTTAAGATGGAGGAAGCCCAGGGGAAAGGTACGACGAAGAAGTCAACTATTGTGGTAAGTAGTATCCTCCCCGATGTCCATCGTCATTGATAATAATATGTTTTCTTCAGTATCAAAGGAGAAAGGATCTCGACGACGATTTCGACATCTAAACGATATCCATTGTATTGAAAGGCGACCTGGAATCTAATACAATTGAGGTGGCAATGATTTAACCAGATTTAACCCCAGGCAGTGAATTAGTCAACGGCACACATCAACGCCAAATTGGTGCATAAGAGTGCAGGTTGCCTGCATGATTGACACTCCCACTTTGTGAGATCAAATATCCTGGAGATGGCGCGCGTTCAGTGTCGAGTGCTCCCCCACTGTCGGCGGGTTGCGGTGGCCTGAAGTTCTGAACAAACGGAGGTTTGTGAGTTGCCTTAGCAGGAAATATAATGAATAATCGTTTACATAGAGTCGGCCTTCAGCATAGAGCTCCTCCAGCTTTTGATCGAAGGTTCCAGCTTCTTCGAATTCAGTGTAAGCCTTGTAAAGGTTCAGCGCAGACCGTGCGTCTTCGATAGAGTCATGCGTTTCAGTTTGTATATGTTCGTGTAGCACAAACCAGGATAGGAACCGCAGAGATAGCCGACGTTGGCGTGACTTGAGGAAATAGAGATCAACTGTGTCAATGACTTGTTCGGGCGGCACATAGATATCTATCGCACATCTCCTTCAAAAAGGAGTCGGGTTATTAGGTCTGGATTCGACTCACTGATGATTCGGAAGTCCTTAGACAGCCCATGCCCAATAAATACACAGCCACGGTCGACAAGGACACGGAGCTTCTTATACACCAATTTTAGTGGGGTAAGTGTATGTCGTGTGAGATGTGGGTCTAGGTCACCAACTACGGCAAAAATAAGGTAAATGGGAGGCAATACAGAAAGAAAGAAAGAGCTCACATTTGATGCCCGAGAATTCAGTCAGATAGTCAACAATAACCTCACTTGTGTGAATGTGATCATCGATGAAGGGAAGGCCTTGTTCCGGGCCTCCACCACGCAAAACTGAGACCCGTGCTAGGCTTAGCCGCGCAGGACGAAGAACTTTCTTTGTTCCATCCGAGCGGAATTCTGTCTCTTCCTGTACAAAGGTTCATTGAAATTTCGTCTAAGACAAATGAACAAATCAGACCTGCTGCATTGACACAAATTCGGCGTCAATGGCGACAAAAGTCCCTGGACGAGGCAACTCGTTCGGTCGTAGAACTTCATGTTTAATGAAGTGTGGATCGCGATTTCTGAAGGATCCAGATCATCCAACTGGTATGTTACATAGTCGAAATGAAACGTACACAGAAATTGATGTGTCGTGGCAAAGGATGGTCTCGTCAATTTTGTTCGGAAGTCCAGAGAGGTCGAGAACATCGGTTAGATCTTTCCTTTCGTAGTAAATGATCGCAGGAACCTGGTATAGCCGACGTTTGCCTCTCAGGATATACGCCTACAAAAAGATTTTACTAACCTTCCATTTGTCCGGGAAGCTCAACGCTTCTTCCTCGGAGATGTTTCGCACCACGAAATCATTGAATATGAACCAAGGGCTTTCTGAATTGACCCGTTTTTCTGCCTCGGGGACTAAGAGTCATGTTAGAGACGTCCTTAGCAACATGACGACACACGAACACACCTTTGACGATGGCCACGAGGTGTGATTGTTTATCTTTGGATAGTACTTGGACAATGAGAGACTGGAAGAAGGTTGAGTGTCCTGAGAAAGAAAATAGACAACCCCACAAACTCTGATCGTATATTCAGTCGCAAGTGGGTCATCCACGCCGTCTACTTGACCATGCAGCTGGAGCTGCGGTGGCAGGTACGTTTGTCCTCGGACGTCAAGCCACAGACCAAGGGTTTCCTCGTTGACCACACAAGCATTAATAGCCAAGATTGGTGGTAGGTCATGCGATGAAATTGACCGTTGAGAAGTGAAGGATGTGTAATCCGCACAATTCTGACAATTGGCTTTGTGTGTCGTTGGGCGGAATAAGGAATGCCGAAGGACGCTGGTGAAATCTGTAGCAGGTGGGGGCTCATTGGAAGGTCCCTGAAGATTTCAAAAAGATTCGTGAGCAGCCAAGAGCAGAACGGGTGAGCACAATTGACCTTTCGAGGATATGTCAAGTCAACGAGGTGGGTCATGTAATCTTTCTTCCGTACTGTATCACAATTGTTACAGGTGATGACGTTCTTTGCGTCCATGCCTAGTAGTTGAGTAATTGGTGCAGCCGGAAGTGGGCGGGGGACGGTCGAGACGGTCGAGGTCTTCAATAATACAGGATTGTTGGGGAAAGTGTTCCCTTCTGAACTCAAGTTCTCGATCAAAAAACGATGAAATATCTGGATCTTGTGCGCATAATCAACTTCAACGCCGTCTCGGCCGTAGTCGACGAGTTCAATGGAATTTGAAGCTGTGTTACAGGATGAGTAAACATAACATTAGTAGAAGGAACAACGATACCTAGCGCTAAAACTCCAACCGTTTTGCAAAAGTTACTTGATTGACAATTGGTACCTCTAGCATCCTCCAACATGCGTACAACAAACCCCAACTCGCAGAGCAAGCAATGCTCCCTCGGGCAGTTAGTGGTAATGTGAGATTTGGCTAAATCTCTTATCGGGGAGCTGTAATGCATGACCTGCAAAATAGGATTCGTGTATGAGTTGAGTATGTGAGTTTCGAGCCCGCTGTATTCGGTTTTGTTGTAGAACCTCGAGCACGGCAAAAACGATAAGTAAGTCAACAAGCTCGAAGCTAACCTCCACCTACCCAAAATCGAAGTCTTCGACCCCAAATTTGGAGTATTCGATTTCCACGCGACGGTACATGCGTGGGACCTCGCTGTCCGCATAGTCGTAAACAGGAGTGGAGGGATCGTTCTAGATGCATGGACTGAATGAAGTATTAAAGCTTCTTCCAGAGAAACTGACCTCTGTTTTTCTCGCCTTTCCACTTCGAAACCGTCCATTATGTTTTGGTAAGTCCACATTCACCACGTTTCGTCGCCCTTTAAGCTCTCTGGGAAGGGCTGCGTACGCAACGTTATCCTTCATTTTCATCGTATTGAGTAGTTGAGCAGGGACTTTTGGAGGGGGGGAATAGACCACAGTGGGCGGCGAAAACAGAGGCGTCCACGCTGACAGCAGCTGGGTATCATAATGAGGGAGTCCTACAGTGTTCAACGGCCTGACGAAAATCTTTAGTTTTGGCTGTTCTTCGAAAGGAGAGGGGCAAGCAAAATTACATGGTGTCCGTCCAAACTATGTCAGGCAGGGCATCAGGGGTATCTGCCCATTCTACAGGCTGGCCGTCAAATCCATTGAAAGGAACACCGGTGACATCCTCCGCTTGAGAAAGGAGATGGATGACGCCTTCTGCATCCCCAAATGCCATATACGCCGCAGTTGCTGAGACTGAGCACGATGTGATATATGAAGTTAAGTCAAGCTGAAACCCCGTTGAAGCCATGTCAGATGAGTTCAGTCGCAGTGCGTACATACCTGGTAAAACTCGCTTGCAGCAGCTGGATTTAATATGTCCACAACATTTACCAGTCCTTGATTTGAAACCACTGCGATAGTCGAGGCTCGCTTAGGTAGGACGTGTATGAAAGCAGGCCCTGATGAAAAGGCAATCGGCGGCAGTGAGCGCATAGTTCGCAGGTCGTATATTTTGACTAGTGGGTCGGGAAAGGGTCGGGCTTGCCTATTATGATTGAGCAAGGTAGTCAAGAAAGGGTACAAGAGCCAACCTTTCACCAAGCCCAATTGTAAAAGCGAAATTGCCAGTGCTTTCAAGTCCTTGTATCCCGCTTGTGTGCGCTTTGACATGGCTCTCGGCCGATCTACTTGAATTAGAACGAGGGTCGTGCGTGCGCAGGTATCCATCCGAAGATCCTGACAACAGGAGTGAGTGCGAAGCTTGAAGATGCCCAATTAAGGCGGGTGTTGTTGTCTGTCGTAGGGTGACTCCAGTCATGGAATTGATATATAGTAATTCCATGTCAGCAGTTGAGGCAGCTACAACGTTAGAGTTCGAAGTGTTGGAAAAAGTTGTTATATTTGATGAATGTCTACGACATCTCGGGAATGAATGAGCCGAATAGACATAGGTTATCTACCATTTCGCACCGGAAGTACCATTTGTTCATTCCGCCTTTTGCCCAAGTACCGAATCCATCACCAGATACGCCCAGTGCACGGACGTGGTTTTCTCCAGCAACTATCTTCTTAACCGCAAGGTTGCCTCCTACCTTATACGACACGCCTCGAATTCCTCGAGTTCCATAGTATCCTGTAACATCGCCAACGTTGGAGCCTGCCCAAAGGATGTCCGATACAGGGTCGAAAGAGAGGGCCGTAACAGGCTGAGGAAATGGAAGTGTTATTGGCGGGATTTTTCGATAGGATGTGGACATCCTAAGAAGTGACAAACGACGACGTCTCACCAGTCACCAGTCACGGTTCCAGTGAGAGCTACAACTGATTTGTGTATGTATATTTGTCTCCTCATTTCATCAACGGTCTCGCCAAAAGGATGCGGTCTTCAACGTCACAGAGCTACATACTGAGCTCTTTAAGTACGATAATCAGCCCAAATCGTTAAATTTCGACTAATACAGTTTTAAGTGCTGTCCACACCGTAGCTACCACATACACGGCAGCATTGAGCCCAAGGTAGAATATCATGGGTATCACTCCCATCACGACATTACCTATAATCCCTCGGCGTTCGATGGTATCCCATATCTCAGTTTTGATGACCTGAGGTGCACTAGGCGAGCGGAATGGACCGACCAGCCGGTAGAAGGAAGTAAACGCCGCCCCAAAACTGCCATATATGTCATTATTAAATCAAAGTATCAGCCTCGAATCAAAGACTTACCAATAACAAATAAACACATGAGAGCCATACTCCAACCACAGCTCCCAAAGGCCTGGGGCTGCGCCGATATCTTTCGCCAAAGTACTCATATAGGCTGAGTGATCAACACCGTATTTGATTCGTGCCGTGTCTTTGACTAACAAGTGATAATGTGGCGCAGTTAGAGGTTTTTTCACCCGGTTCTTGATGAGAGAGATCCAGAAGAAGATTTGCATTTCTGCCAGAGGTGGAATGGCACCTAAACTTAATTAGTCAATAGTTTCCAACAGCGCTTGAGCTGGATATCATACCAACACCAGGCCGGACGAAACCGATAAATGCAACACTCTCGTCTCCGGTTCTCGTTACGTCCCTTACATCGGCGTCTCTGGGGGTGGCGTAGCCGTCTGCTTTGTCGAGGAAATCGAAGTTTTGTGTATAGCCAGTCGCAAAGATTACGAGCTGGGGCTTCACAACCTTCGTAGCCATACGTATAGCATCTTTTCTAGGTATATTAGGAAATATGGCGCGACCCTCCTTCGAAAAAGATGTTGGAAAAGGGGCGAAGTTAATGACAAAGTCGGTCTGAGGAGGGGAATCCTCGGGGGGGTCTATGTATCTTGATAGGTATTGAAGAACTTTTGGGCGATTTTTATATGGGCGATTGATGTACGGCATTGCTTTGTGAGACTGGTTCGTAATTGAGGTGATGACCAGATTGTGGAAGACTGAATACGGAAATACCTTGTTCAGAAAGACATAAGCTCGCCCAAGGCGGCTGGGATCAAGCTCGCCGACCTGAAGGAGTATCAGGCAGGTTTCAGAACTTTAGTCTCTCCATAAATCTTACCCATTGATTACAGCCAGATTGTGTACCTTAGCCTCGGTCAAGTATTGCTGCTAGTGGAGGTCATGCATCCTCACTTACCAGTCAGAAGCCACATCACACGCTTAAGAACAAAATCCGAGATGCTACAGAGTTCGAAATATTGATATCGATTTAAATAGATAAAGTATATGCATACGCACAACCATCGGATGTGAGAAGCAGAGACCCAGGGATGCTGCCAGTTAAGAGTAAAAGGTTTGTGACACGTCATAGAGTGAAATAATTGAGACGGGACGCACAACATAAGCGGTCTCGCCTAAATTGGTGATCAAGGAGTCAATCGGGACTGGCTTCTTCGATTCAAATCTGAATCCTAGAATCTCGAAATCATTCTGTTGTTTCGTCGGTATCTATTTGCATGAACAAGAGACTAGCATACCAGAGCCTTGGGAAAGGACAAGAATCTATAGTATATGTTAGCACTCTAGGTTATTAAGCGTGTTCATAACGTACCCAGAGCGAGAACAGAGCGTTACTTCGGTAGCTCCCGCCTTGACAGCTTCATAGGCAATGTCCATACCCGTCTCACCTGTACCTAGAACCATGACACTCTTTCCCGCCAGCTGGTCGCGTGCTTTGTATTTGTGAGAATGAAAAGCCTTTGGTCGTTCTGAATCTGTTTCTGTTGAGAAGTACTCGATCCCGGGGATCATAGGGATGGAGGGTATGACATGAAGACCAGTGCAGACTACGACGTATTCAACATCGACGAGTGTTGGTGCTAAAATTCTAGCATTAGTAATCGGGAAAGCGAGAAGCTCATTCTTGCCTGAACGTACTTGAACTCCAAGAATTTTCGAGTCCCAAATCTCTGTGTACATAGGCCACTGTATGACCTCCAGATAGATTCCTTCGTATGTTGATGACCTTGGCCTGGAATTTGATTTTCGAGAGGACGCCAAAGTGGTCGCAATAGGCGCGCAGGTATGCAACATATTCCTAACGAATTGCAACATTAAGCATACCCATTGAGTGTGTATCTGCTAAAAAGGCAAGTGTCACCTCTAAAGTTAAATGGTCCGGGTGTGATAGGGGTAGGCGAAAGTCAGAGAAGCTCGTAAGTTGTTTGGACGACACTAGGTTCGAGTTCTATGACGGACATCAGCAAATGAAGAGTTTAGCAAGCTGGGCAGTTACTTCGTATGACCTGTACTTGAAGGTACCTCCAACGTCCGACTCTTGTTCTAGTACAAATGGATCGAATGGATAGTCCGCGGTGGCAGCCTCCAGGAGTGATTTGCAGCTCACAATACCGGAAGGGCCGGCGCCTATAATCGCGACCTTCATGAAAAGAGGAATATGTTAGGTTTGGGCAGCTGCAGTCCAAAGTCCAACCGTTAATGAAGAGTGATTATTGAACACTATGCATGCATATGCGCAGTCACGGTAAGGACAAGAAGTTGGCGTGTATAATGTCACCTGTCAAGTTGATCGTGATGTCGAGGATTTCAAGCCCCGCGAATCTGGCTTGAACCTGGCCATCTGTCCACTCAATATCCGTGCAAAAAAAAAGAGGTAAATTAGTACCATGATTAAGGGCGAATTGATCTGAAGAGTACCGCTAGAACAGAATCTGATACCAACAGTCAAACTTCAGCCTTCAAGTACGGCATGCATGCTCTTGGTCGTGTGGAAGTCTGAGTCTACGTGCATGGTCTTCAGGCGTTTCACATTGGCACTCAGCGAGAATAGGTTTTTCTTCCATTTCCTGATAATACAACTGGGGGTACGTAGGAACAGGCGCTTCGATACTGGCGTTATTATTAAGTGCCTGGAGTCGATATATAAGCCATGAACGGCCACTTGAACCCGCCGAACTGGTTTCAAAAAAGCCGTTTAAAGGATAGGGATGTTTAGTCGTTCAAATCACTGTCAGGACCTCACCTTCACTCCCTTGACGATGTTAAATCTCTTTAAACTATCCATGTATGGCACCATATCTCTGTTCATCGGCGCTGTCGCTGCACTACCCGCCGTGCAAAGCCAATGTGCAACCTGCCCTTCCACCGATCTTGATGGCAGCCCACTTGTTGCAGGTAGTGGTGGGACGTTGGGAGTTCCCAGATTTTGCGGGTAGCCGTCAACCATTTGACTTTATTTATCATGAAGCTCACTGAACCTAATAGATTTTCGTCAAACGCCGCCGCTGGCCCTCAAGTTTTCTGCTTTTATTCTGTAAGCACCTCGTACGTCTTCTTGAGTCTTCAAGGTTCCTAATGGAATTTTGCAGAATAATGGGGACGTGTTTGCCAACTCTGACTCGCTCTGCCCACTCACCACCTCGCTGGTGACCTGCCAGTTCCAGTAGGTCGTAACCATCGCATCGTAGTTTATACCCTTTGCCCACTGACACATTGACTTAGATAATCTCGACGTCGTGGCCCGTCAATTGGTAAGATTTGAACGTGATTTGTACAATCGCATGAACAGAGGATCTCAATCATTATTTACCCGTACGAATAGTCGTTTCTAAACTATGATGAACGTGTATGTAGTACAGGAAATCGACGTGAACGAGAGTGATTCAGATAAGTGTATAAATTACAGTGCGGTAGATACAATGTGGCGGGAGAAGCGACGAGAGATAGCGATACCATAGTCATCCGGGATCTGGAATTGGGCTATCGGCACCTTCTCTACTCCGTAATCGCCGGACAGCTGGTAACTTAAAGGATTGGAATGGCAATGCACTGCGCGGGCCGTCTTGGGCATTCACGGGAAGTTTGAAACTCCCGGAATGGTGCGCGCTTTTGCTTCGAGAAAGGCTTGAACCAAGCCGAATTTCATCGGGACCAGCTAGAGCAGTCATTATGGGAGTGTAGGGGCGTGGGGTAGACGGGGAGAAGGAGGACACGTGAAGCAATATTGCGAACTCCTCAGTGGAATTGGTAAGCTTCACCATGCCAGTACGGAGGGTCGAGGAAACGAATTGTGGGCCCTTGTAGGTTTTTATGACATTCGAAAGTTGGACGACCATCTATAGATTTTGCAGGGTTAATGTATATCTTCGTGGCAAATGAATGGCTTCACCTTGAGAAATGCATGTGCATCCTCACGAAGTTCCTTTCTATCGGCGAACGCATCAGCGTCATGGATAGCTTTCAAGGTTTCTGATAACCGTAATGTCACCACCCGCGCTTTCTCAATCGTATCCTGAATCCATGGTTGTGTGGTTGCAGTACCACCGAACAAATCCTCTATCATATCCCACACAGCGGGGGCAACGTCGACAGCGGCCTGTACGGCTTGAAGGGCTTCTTTATCAACCTGGGACTTCGAATTGGACGGGAGATCCAGAAAATTGGTTTTTGAAGGGACGGACGGGGACGGGGACGCTGATGTTAGAAATGAGGCCTGCGAGTCTTGGCGGGAATGTATAGGACGAGGAGGATCGCCAATGGCCGACGGCAATGAGGAATTGAGTACTAAAGATGAAGCTGGGGTCGTAGGCGACGGTGACGATATTGTCGTGATGGGAATAGTAGCCTGCCTCTTTGGTGCACGTAAGGTAGCTATGTGCTTTGCTGTTCCTGACACCACCCCTCCGAACAACCCTGGGACGTCATCGTATGACGGCAACTTCTTACCAATCTCAACATCTTTTGAGCTGAACGACCCTGCGTGCCTGCGCGCAGTGCGAACACCTCCATTCACAGGAGCTCCAGGCAGACCTGGTTGTGACCGCAGTGACGGCAAAAAGGGGTCAATGGGCACCGGGACCATAGACGTCGGCGAGGCGGTGTAACCTTCTGTTCCTATGGAATTAGTGAGAAGGGGGGGAGGTTGACCAGCAAACGGTTTTGGATGTAGTAAGGGCCTGATGGCCTCTACATGAGGAGCCATAGTTTCCCATGCAGATGCGACTTCAGCAGTAGCACCGTACAGTTCCAACAAAATCCAGCGGGAATATCGCACATCGTCGCCCGTGACAATGACTTGAAGCTGTAATGCCAATACACCAATTGCTTTCCCAAAAACTGCGACAGTGTCTCTGCAGCTTTCCAGCACACCTCGACAGACTACCGAGGAAGGGAGTGTCTTGCGACTTGTGGCATCAAACCTCTCAAGGGAATGGATGAGCTGGGTCATGTCGGTGCTGGCAGGGTCTAAGACCTTCCGAAGTACAGAAGATATACGGTTGTCAATTGCATGGGCCATGAAATGTTCCAGAGTTTGGTAGACTTGGCACATTGCAAAAAGAATGCTGCGAGCGGATTCAACGAGGCAAAGAAGAGGTTGCGGTAATGTTGTAGAGGTGGGTAGAGTGGACAATCGCTGGAAATAGGAATTTCGTTCGAAGGTCATTGATGAGATAGTCCGAGTCGGCGAAATCTGAAAAGTCTCTTGGGGTGTGACCTTGGTCGCATGATTGGAGTTTAATGAAGAGTCAGAGCCCTGTCGGGGCGGAAGGGATAAGGGGAAGAGATCATGATTACTTGGTTCTGGGGTTGCCGAAGTGGAAGAAACAGACTCCGCAAGTACTGTGGACTTTTTGCTGAAATTCAGCTTTGCAGTTCGTAGATCTGGCATGCTCTTCTTTTCAGAAAGATTTGGGTACGCCGAGGGGTGTAAGCCACTACTATAAGAAGCATTCCGCATATGAAGCTGGTGCTCAAGGGACTCGTCAAAAAAATCCGAGTCTGCGGGGCTAGGCATATAGCTATCCAGAGTGCGCGTCGGAGAGTTTTCCGTACTAAATGACCCGAGTATGCCAAGGTGTAGAGGTGGCGGGCGATCAACTTCACCGCGCAACGAACTTGGAATCTCGATTTCTTGTATAGATTCTGAAGCAGACGATGTGGAAAAACTTGAGCTTCCAGAAAGGGAGCGACTGTGCGGTGAGAAGCCATTGGAGAGCTTTTGGCTCAGAGGGAATTTCCAGGAATTATAACTCTCTTCACTATATGCGAAGTCAGTTCCTGTTACTGAAGGTATAAATGGGGGAGCTGACATGTCGGCGTTCAGATCATGTTGCTCGCTATCACCAGAATCCCCACGTGAGACACGGTTATCTGCTTCTATCCATTGCTGCAGGCCGCGCACCCAGTCTTGCATAGCCTGTCGAGACTCTAATATGCCGGCTTTATCCATCACAACTTTTGGAGGCCATTCGATTGGGTTCCGCTCGACTTGCAGTACTTCTAGATCCGAGAACTGCGATAGGTATGATGGGAGCCGTGTAATCTTATTTCTCGATAGACTGAAAACCTGTGAGCGAAAATCAGGAGGACCAGGGGAAGGCGGAGGAAAATCTTACTCGAAGACGTAACAAGTGCCCTGCCTGGAAGGGTAACTTCTTAATCCTATTATGGCTGATGTCCAGAGTGTCAAGGGATGGCAGTAGGGTCAGCTAGAAAGTGGTCAAGGTACATAACAATAGTGATCTCGGGTGGTCTTACCACGTCAGGAAACACAGAAAAACTGTTCCGCTTCAAGTTGAGGTAGCGTAGCTGCGACAAGAGTGCAAACTCTGTCGGGAGCATGGTAAGGCGATTGTTCCCGAGAGTAATTCTGTTGAGGCATATTCAACCAGTAAACACGCTGGCTTGAAACTTGCCGACCTTTTGAGAGGGCTTTCGTCTCCTGGATTGTCCCTTCCTATGCTAGCAAGCTCCTCTGCAGCGACTACTCCAACATCCGAAAGGTTCATCTTAGAGAACATGAGCGTGGCACCATCATCAGAAGAACGCTGCAAGGCCTGAGCTATGTGGACAGAACTGAGCGAGGTTGACGGGGAGGATTCGGAGTTCCGCTTGCTGGAATGAGAAGAAAGAAGAGTTGGGCGACCAACTACATCCATGATGACGTCGGCCGCGATAGCCTTGAGAGGAGACTACAGCAGGAGACTATAGCACACTGGTCATCACCCTTTCGATCCTTGAGTTCGTTCAAAGACAGTGACGTTTGTGAACAACGGATGTGACTGTCAACAGTGTATGCGTGACTGATCATGATCGAGTCGATTGCAGAGAAATCATAAAGTACTTTTTATATGTCATTTATAGTTTATAGCAATACAAAGCCATTATCAAAACCACATGGACACTGAAAAACTTGTTTCTTCACTTCGCATGGCGTGCCACCACCCTGGAGGGATATATAGAAGATCCCCAGGCTCCAGTAAAATCGACTTTGCCTCTGGGACTACATGCTCCCAGAACTCCGGGAATTCTTCTTTGGCAGAGGTGAAAACGTTGACACGCGAGGTGTTGCTCATTCCTGGTCCTGACGAATTCGCCGCTGGGTTATGCACCTCCTCGCTGGATGAGCATGGGTACATAGATGCCGAGAGCTTGGGTGGAGCCAACCACACCATCTTCTGGCCAACAACTTGGACTACGTTCGAGTTCAGTTGTATAGCGAAAGATAGACAGTAGGCTTCACACCGAAGAGATTGTAATATGGGTCCTGTAATCAATGATTAGGACAAGAAACAAATTTAGATCGGACTTGCAACGTACTGTGTGCGCTGGTGAGATGGTGCCCTTTGGCCCCAACCACATGCTGATTACAAGTTGTTCATCATTTCCTGGGGGCTGATAGTCACAAGGGCTTGGAGGATTCATCGAAGCATAAACATAGTCAGGGATTACAATATCCGCGAGAAGTTCTGGAAACTGCAACGAAAGGTTGTGTTGTGCAAGATACATCATACTAGTTTCCTTTGTAGCTGGCGGGGAAGAATGATTATCAAGATTAAGACAGGCAAGGAACTCATCCCATTTCATAAGCTTTTGTGTCCATCCCTGTGATGTGTAGTCAACTCCGACTTCAATGGGTACGACACGTCCGGGTCCGGAAACGAACTTCAAATATGCCGCTGAGTGCCAAGGATGCTCTACCAGAGCTGGCCAGTCTCTGGCATAACGACGGACGACGAAGGGATTGTTGCTCAAGGTAGTTTGATATTTGAGCAGGGAGGGGGGATCCTTCAGTATCAAGATATTCGATTGAGAGCTATCCAGGTGACGACAGGGTTCGTGGCAGGTGATGGGCATGAAGCAAGCGGGGTCTAGGGTCCAGGATGGGTTGATGGGGAGGTGCGTGTGCTGGATTCGTTTGATGATAGATACGATGAAGTCGACGCGACAACTGGCAAGCCCACATGTAATTAGAATAGTGTCCAGCCTGGCAATCGATTCATGGGCGGTGTTAGGCCCGAGATCTGCCAAGGACCTTAGCAAACAAGCATCGGTGTATAGTCTTATCCACCCAGCAAGGGATTTACCCGTCGTCTGGGGCGCTATGTTTGTCTTGGATTGAGAAATTAGCGAGTCCAAGTGAGGACATGCTTGTTCAATGTTCTCGTCTACAAGAAGCTGTCGCGCAATAGTTGTGAGCTTGTCATATGTTGACGGGCCACAATACAGCAGTGCTAAATGATGCAAGAGTGAGGAAAAGGCATACGCATGGACGGAGAAAAGAGAATTCACGTTCTATCAATGGATCCTTAGCGTCTTTCAAATTCTCCGCAAGGAATTGGATGGACTGGAGGCGCCAATCTGACGCCATTGAAGTTCATGGAAGTTTTGTGCGGAGGACACACCGATCAAACCATTCTAATTTAGGAAGAAAATGTGACCGTCACTGGGACAAGTCACAAGATACAAGAGATTTAAAGGCAAGCTCTCTGCGGCGACGAATTTCCCCCCGTAAACAAACCAAAACATTTTAGAGTTGAGTCGGTCCGGTTAACCCCTTGCGGCCATGACCTCAAGGTTAGCAAATTTATGAAGGCTCATAAAACACTTGCTAAACTACGTCTCATAGGTTGGACAGGCTCCTCCTTCTGTTGGACACTGGGTCAACAGTGTCAGTGAGGAATACTGCCGCGAAACAACTTGCTCAATTGGCCGCGAAGAGTGTCACAGGGGATGTAGCATTCAATGAGGAAGATATGAAATCCAAGCCTCAGCATAGTTCTCTCGGAGAGCCTTCTGCGTGGGCAGAACTCATGGCAGTAGTAGCTCGAGTGCGAATGCCCCCATTCTTCTATACATTGCATCACAGCTGACAGTTATTTAGATAATACCGTTCCTACACTCGAAATCTTTTGATACTCGGACAGCTGCATCTGTTGCGTTATCACACATCTTTTCAATGGTCCCACTTTGGAAACCAACTGAAGGCGAAGCAGTCGCTTCCACACCATCCGATGTGCCACTTGTCCCCCCGACATTTCCAAACTTTTCTGTACAGGAACTTCTCCTCCAGGGTAAACTATTGCTAGCATCGTCAGGCAAAGAGTTTGTAAAGCCCTCTGGTATACTCTCTAGTGCAGCGGAAGTCAAGAAGGCTCGGAAGGAGGCGATGGGCCGTCTGGGATTGGAGTTTCTCGATGGAGACGACATGGATCTCGACAAGGAATTCGCTGCAGACACTGAAGGAGATGAAGACATTGACATGGAGACTGCAATCGTTAAAGTAGGACCGTCCGTTGAAGTGCTTATTGATCCGATGCTGAACTTCTTGTACAGGACGAACCTCCACCTGGTTCTGGGACACCGTCTGTTCCATCTCCCACCGATTCCGCCGCGCCCTCGCTGCATGATGCGGATGCAAACGTTTTATCGGCTCGAGAACGCAACCGTTTGAAGCGCAAGCGCAAGCCCGGAAATTCCGCTTTCGTAGCTGCCCCTCCACCACAAGCTACAGGTGCCAAATACGCGACCGCCCCGTCTGGCTCTAATAACAAGTATGTACAAGTGACCTTAATTTATTAGCTGACTCAACCGCCGTTAGGGCCCGATTGATCTCTCCTGAAGATAAAACGTCACCTGCATCTCGAACGGGCAGCCCTAAACCCACCGTAAATGGCGCATCTTCTGAAAAAGTGGTCATAGATCCCTCCAAAGGTGGAGCGGTATCTCCCAAAGCGTCGCAGCAGTCGAAAGCTCTCGATGTTAAACCTGGTTTATGGGTGTGGGATGGTGTTGCCAAGATCCTGGAAGTTGATTTGTTCAGCGTTGCCTGGGAGGTCAGACACGGTGCTGCCATGGCATTGCGGGAGCTTCTGAAGGCACAAGGACAATATGGGGGGATGCGCGGTAAGAATGAAATATGGTGTTTTTATCCTCTCTTCTTACGCTTGTCTAGATGATGCATCACCTCAAGCGAATGAGTACGCCCATGAACGTTGGTGTAACGATCTTGCGGCCAATCTGCTTTGTGTTTTCGTGCTAGATCGCTTCGGGGATTTTGTTTCTGACCAGGTAATTCATCTCACTGCGTGATTTGGCTGGAATTGCGCTGATGGTCTCCCAAAGGTCGTCGCGCCCGTTCGTGAAACCGTATCTCAAACGTTGGCATCGCTGCTCATACACATGCCTCGCCGCTCTCTGGCACAAGTACACTCCATTCTTCTCCAGATGATACAACAAAACTTTGCCATTCCTGCACCTAGTTCGCAATCACGGAAAGGCGACGAAACGAATCATATTTGGGAGGTCAGACATGCTGGTTTATTGGGCATCAAGTATGAGGTCGCAGTGAGGGGTGATTTGTTCGAAGGCTCTCCAGTGAAGCTCGAAGAAGATATGGACGTTGACGATACTGGCAGAGCAGTACTACGAGGGGTTGTTGATGCTGCCGTCTTGGGGTGTGTAGGCCATGTCTACCCACGTTATAACATCGGACTTATACACATCGTCACAGTCTTGGAGACCCTGACGACGATGTTCGCTCGGTTGCAGCATCATGCCTACTACCCGTTGCGGGCCATCTCGTAGAACAGCTTCCCGAATCACTGGGTCAAGTCCTTCTTGTTCTCTGGCGCTGCTTACGCAACATGAAGGACGATCTTAGCTCCAGCGTTGGAGCTGTAATGGACCTTCTAGGTTAGTCCCTTTTGACTTGACGAGTTGTATCGAATCACAACTGCTTTCAGGGAAATTGGTATCGTATGAAAAAGTAATTGCTATATTGGCTAATGACGCAGTTTCGTAAGTGTGATCCACAGACTTGATTCTGATATCACTCAAGGCTGCTCTAGGCTACCTCTTACAACCTTAGCACCGACATTGTTTCCCTTCTTCCGACACACTATCCCTAACGTACGCTTGGCAGTCGTCGAGACTCTCAGCTCATTTATGGCTGTCTCTTCGCTTTCTCGAGAATGGATAGCTGCTCCTTTCCTCCGACTTCTCATTCAGAATCTTATCGCTGAAGAACGCCCCGATATTCGGGACGCCAGCTTGGCAGCCTGGAAAACAGCCGTAAGTATTATGGCTGCTGATCCTGCTTGGATTTGCCGAGTTATCACTCAAGAGCTTATCTTGGATTGGTATGCGATCGTCATGACTCCCCTTGGGGTTCCACTGGATTCGGCACGATTCTACCATACCACAATCGCAGTGGCTGGGGAGGTGCCTCCAGAACGGCATAATGTCGACAAGAACATGCTCGCCCAAGATCCCTCTCTGATCACACCTGAGGTCACTTTAAAGGCCCGAGTGTCTGCTGCGACGGCGCTGGCATTTCTAATTCCATCCTGGCCTGCCCTTGTAGGTCCCGATGTACCTTCGCGTGGCTTGCCTATCACTAATATTTCATTAGCAAATGGAAGAAATATTTCAGCCAATCCTTTTGCATTATCTCAATTCGACAAGCATGCTCCAGAAGTTTCTTACAGCCGTCATTGCGGAAGAATGGGCGAGGCAGCATGGCCTGACTACCTCCTCGATGACTTCTCTCATTGAGGAGTCCCCACTTGCTAAGGAACTCAGCCAGAAGACTCTAGCGTGGCTCCAAGCAAGTCCTCCTCCTTCTTACCATGAAATGGCCTTCAGCCTCAGTCGAATTCACATCGATTGTATTTCCTTGCTTCAATCGTTTTCCGTCGATTGCAAGCTTCCTCTTTCCTCCATACCGTTCCTTGGTAGTGAAATCGATACGACAGGAACTCGGCCAGGATGCTTTACCGTCGAGACAGCGCAGAACGCCGTCGGGTCCATGTATACGAGGCTCAAAGATAGTTTGGGTCGCACCAAGAAGCGTGAATTACTGGCGATCGCAGAGAAGCGGTCAAAAGTTGTGTCCAGCATAGATCGATATCTAGACGTCAAAGCTCAGCACGATATTCGCATTTCTGCCGCGTTCGCTGCTGCGTTTGTGGCCTTCAAAAGCACTCCTGACAAAGTCAGTCCCGTTGTCAAAGGTATAATGAACGGTATCAAGGTATGTTTCTTCGTCTTCAATCTACCATATTTCTCTCCTCACTTCCTCCGTAGAACGAAGAAAACCTAGACCTTCAGACTCGCTCCGCTGTCGCCGTTTCTTCCTTCATCGAGTTCTGTACTACGCATAACATCTCCCAGCCCCCGGACAAGATTGTCAAGAACCTTTGCACATTCCTTTGCCAAGACGTAGAAAGGACGCCAACGTTTGCATACACTCGTACTTTCACAGACGGTGTCCTCTCATTCCAAAGCTCGTCGTTGACCGTTTCAAACGGCAAGCCACCCGACAAAGAAAAAGAAAAGGACAAACAGGAAGGAAAAGACGATGTGATCAAAGCCCAACTTTCGAGACGTGGGGCCGGACTAGCCTTTGATCAGCTTTCGGCGACGTTTGGCCCCCGCCTGTTGGTCGTGATTCCTAGTATGTGGCAGTCGATGGCTGGCGGCCTCTTAAGCGCACTTCAGACTGGTATGTTGCGCACCTTCCTCTCATCCGCAACTGAAATATGAAATTATTCCTCTAGAGTCTTCAAAACAATCGGACTTGCTTATAGAAAAACAATTTGGGCAAGATGTCATCGATTCACTCAGCGTCCTGGAAGTAGTTGTTCCCACATTCCACCAGGAACTCTGGCCAAAACTCTGCGAATTGTTCCCGATGTTGAACCTAGCCCTCCGAAGCCGATTTGCCATCATCAGGCAATCTGCTGCCAGGTGTTTCGCTACAATATGCGATGTAATGCCTTCAGAGGCGATGCATTATGTTATCGAGCATCTTGTTCCCTTGATTGGTGACCCTCTGGTATTGGCCCACAGACAAGGCGCCACGGAGCTCGTCTATCGCAAGTATCCAGCTTCACTGCTCACATTTAATGTTGACGTCTTGTACAGACATTGTTCACCGTCTAGATATCAAAGCATTGCCATACGTCATCTTTATGGTAGTTCCAATTCTGGGAAGAATGAGTGATGTGGACGAGGACATCCGTTCAACCGCAACAAACACATTCGCCTCCCTTGTGAAGATGGTCCCACTTGAGGTTCGTGCAACGTGAATGTCATTTGATGACTGGCTCATGGGAATCATTTCTAGGCTGGGCTGCCCGACCCCCCCGGGTTTTCTGAAGAATTGCTGAAGCGGCGCGAAACAGAAAGACAATTCCTAGTCCAGCTGCTTGACGGTAGCAAGGTCGAGCAATACACAGTACCGACTTCCATCAAAGCCGAACTACGAAAATATCAACAGGATGGCGTGAACTGGTTAGCATTCCTTGCCAAATACCAGTTACATGGCATCTTGTGTGATGGTACGTCACTCAGACCTGTCCTTGTCACACTGATGAACACATGAATCTCTCAGACATGGGACTTGGTAAAACACTGCAATCTATCTGTATCTTGGCCGGCAAACATCATGAACGGTCTCAACGGTACCAAAAAGACCAGTCACCCGACTCGGTCCACCTTCCTTCCCTCATAATATGCCCACCTACGTTGACCGGCCACTGGTACTACGAAATCAACAACTATGCCGAAAATCTTCGCCCCGTCCTGTACACCGGCAATGCTCGCGAACGCACGAGGCTTTTGACGAAGTTGAAATCATACGATGTCGTTATTACATCGTATGAGGTGGTCCGAAACGATATTCCAAACCTTGAGGGCCTCAATTGGCTCTACTGCGTGTTGGATGAAGGGCACGTTATTAAGAATGCGAAAACGAAACTCACCAAGGCAGTAAAATGCATTCGCGCGCAGCATCGGCTCATCCTGTCGGGAACCCCTATTCAGAACAACGTCCTGGAGCTCTGGTCATTATTCGATTTCTTGATGCCAGGGTTTCTGGGTACAGAGTCTTCATTCAACGAGCGCTTCGGCAAACCAATACTTTCGAATCGTGACGGCAAGGCGAAGAATGGCGAAGCTGGTAGATATTTCACCTTTTATCTTGGATTCACAACTCACATAATCACTTATAGCTGCATTAGCACTCGAGGCCCTACACAAACAAGTTCTGCCATTCTTACTTCGCCGTCTTAAAGAAGATGTCCTTCACGACCTACCCCCGAAAATCATTCAAGATTATTACTGCGAGCTTTCGGACTTGCAAAAATATCTCTACGATGACTTTTCTCAATCGAAGGCCCGCTTATCTGCCGAGAGCGCTGTACAAGCGGACCAACCTGGGCAACAGCAGCATGTTTTCCAGTCCCTGCAGTACCTCCGCAAGCTTTGCAACCACCCTGCTTTAGTGCTCAACAAAGACAAGGAAGCTATCACCGCCGCCTTGGCACGCGTCGGAGGACCTCAGGAGCTGAGCGATATTCAACATGCGCCCAAGCTACTCGCCTTACGGTAAATATTCTTCGCACTCTCGCGTGGCCAGTGCTCACCATTTAATACTTGTTCTATCCAGCCAATTGTTAATGGACTGCGGTGTCGGCAATGTCTCTTCTGTCGTTCCGGACACTGGAAAGAGCGAATTGATCGACACTGTAGACGACGGAAGCAGCGCATTCTCACAGCATCGCGTTCTCATCTTCTGCCAGATGAAACAGATGCTAGATATCATTGAAACCGATCTGTTCAAGAAGCTTATGCCTTCAGTGACCTACATGAGGCTTGATGGCGGCACGGAGTCTAGTAAACGCCACGCCGTGGTGCAGACATTCAATTCTGATCCCAGCATCGACTGCTTGCTACTCACGACACATGTTGGAGGACTTGGGCTGACTTTGACCGGTGCCGATACCGTAATCTTCGTGGAGCACGATTGGAATCCCATGAAAGATCTTCAAGCCATGGACAGGGCTCACCGCATTGGTCAAAAGAAGGTCGTCAACGTCTACCGGCTGATTACGAAGGGCACTTTGGAGGAGAAAATCATGGGGTCAGTTAAATCCTTTCTAACCTTATTGGGATCCTTCTAATGCAGTAACAAACCGGACAGGTTGCAACGCTTCAAGCTGAACATTGCAAATTCTGTCGTTACGCAACAAAATTCCGGGCTTGCCTCGATGGATACAGATCTCGTACTGGATCTTTTCAGGCGGACCACAGAGGAAGAAGATATGGCCGCGGCCGCTAAGAAAGCGAAGGAGGCGTCTGGGCCAGTCAGCCAGAAGAATGTCTTGCATGGCTTGGAGGATCTCCCTGCCGAGCACGAATATGAGGGATTGGACCTTTCGAGCTTTATGGGTTCCCTTGGACGATAATCGAAAGTTACAAATATCATTATTCTTTTTGACAAACGCAACATAGTAGTAGTAGTAGACACGTAAAAAAATCCACAAATAATGTAATACATAGTGTACATAATGCAAGTAAAGAATCCCTGCAGTGGGGGGCAACGAAGGCTATCAATAAAATAAATATGGTCGGTGTTTGGGTAGAGAACGACGCCACAGATGTGGAAATAGGAAAGCCACACTGAGTATGCAAATACCCCCAATTACCGCCCCGAGAACGACAGCGATAACCTCTCCTGGCCGTAGAGAGATTCTGTGACGATGGATGGGCAATGCCAGTTTGTCGGAAGCATCTGCCCAGCCCGTCTTGACTCTACACGTCTCGTTTTGAGTACCCGCGATGAAGAACGGCTGGGACAAGGCGGATAGCCCCATGATAGGGACCGTTTCAGATATATTGGCCCGGTACCAGCCTTCCGGGGCATCAACTGAAGGCCAGACGAACGTCCGCGCATTTGAGGGTATGTTCGTGGCTAGGATTCTTAGGGGCGCGGCCTGGGTGACGATGGCCGGGGCTTTAGGTGGCGAGTCTATGGCGTCGGCGGACGCGACCACTGAGCCAGACCAGCCCACGAGAGATAGCGTCATTGGAGTGGTGTGTTCGAATGAAGGATTCCACAGAAATGTCATCGTGGAACAGGTCGTTCCATTGGCCGGGTCCTCGAAGTGCAGTGTAGGATTCGGGGGAGTCGTCTGTGCTGACCTCCCGATTAGATGTTTTGATCTGAGGTCGTCGCAAGCGGCACAGTCTTTTGGTCCGCTCACGTCAGGACCGGTGGCATCCTGTAAGGGCGCCATTTCCTGTGAGCCAGTCAATCTCGGCTTCGAGTACGTTTTCACATTGGAACTGGAGAAACGTACATGCTAGGTAGGTCCTACGAGGGTGCTGACGATAGCAACGGCAAGCTTGAGAAAGGCTTCGCAGACCCACAGGTCCCTTGATTAAACTTTCTCAGGGTGTGCCACATCTGCGCGTCGTTCATGGGTGTGAGAGCGCGAGGGAACGCTACTAGAAACCCGGAAGTGTCGGCCCGTAATTATAAACCGTGTGGAACCAAATAACGCGTCAATTTCGCGTCAACAACTTGGTGGCAGAGCCATTCTTGTTTCTCCCCATCCCACCAAATTTCTTTCCATGCCGAAAGACACTTCAAAGGCCCGCGACATCAGGGACATGGCTTTTTTCACGACCCCGAAAGTGGGTAGCAGCCGTTTACTCGCTACCACAATGCTGCCTGTGAAAGCAAAATCTCAAGTCAAGTCAGTGTTCCAAATTCAAATTTAACAGATGCCCATCTCACGTATCATTCTGCTGTCGACCAACAGAGCTAAAGCAGCCTCCACCAGCACCGCGGCGACCTTGGTGTCGGAACCTGCGGCCATCGACGTCGAGCAGCGGCTGGCGTCGCTCGAAGAAGAAACTATGGGGGAGTCGTGGTTCAAGGTCTTGAAGCCCGAGTTCGAGAAAGCCTACTTCAAGAAGGTGTGCGATACCTTAGCTCAGCTATGCTAGCTCATGACGCGTTCTGTGGTCTCCAGCTAAAAACTTTCCTACTCGAGGAGCATCGCTCACACACAGTCTACCCCCCGCGTGCGTTGCCCCGCCTCTATACTACCCTGGCAGAACTGAAGACCTCTAACCCACTCCAGTGAAGGACGTGTACTCGTGGTCAAACCTGACGCCTCTAGACAAAGTCAAAGTCGTCATCCTCGGCCAGGTCAGTCGCCAACCCCTCAAAGACAGACATTTTAGTTATACGACGTTACCAGGATCCCTACCACAACGTTGGTCAAGCCCACGGTACGCCTCACCCCCCTCCGTGCCGTTCCATTCCAGACACTCACTCACGCCTTCCAGGCCTCTCATTCTCCGTGCTGCCCCCAACCAAGCCCCCAGGCTCGCTCAAGAACATATACAAGCAGCTCGCGCTCGACTACCCCGAATTCGTCGCCCCATCCACCGGGTACGCCACCCCCACATTGCCTTTCATCATACGCTGACGCGCCCCCAGCGACCTCAGCACCCTCGCGAAGCTCGGCGTGCTCTGGCTAAACACGAGCCTCACGGTGCGTGCACACAAGGCCGCGTCGCACGCGAACAAGGGCTGGGAGACGCTCACGGGGCAGGCCGTCCGCGCCGTCATGGAGCACAATAGGGACGCAGGGCGCGGGATCGTGTTCATGGCGTGGGGCCTGCCCGCGCAGAAGACGTGTGCGAAGCTTGGGATTGACGAGGTGCGTGCTTTCGTTGACGTTAGGCTTGGGTTGCACGTCCTGATTGGGGGTGGAATGTTTAGGAGAAGCATCTTGTACTGAAGTACGTGCATTTTGGTTTATAATGCCGAGAGTTCATGCATGTCTAACACCCCGCGGTAGATCTGCGCATCCCTCGCCGCTTTCGGCGCACAGGGGATTCATAGGGAACGGGCATTTCCGACAAGCGAATGCCTGGCTGAAAGCGCGATCCGGCTCGGACGCCCAGATCGACTGGATGGTCCTCAGCCGGCGTGAATAGCGTTAACTTTTCTCCAATACGATTTATATATATATATGCCTGTATCATAAGTACCCTCTATAACGTCCGTCCGTATATACATAAATTACACATATACCATACCCCCCGTGCGCACTACGCGTGCATCCCCCCCGCGGCATTGACGACCATCTTGTCGATCTCGGCCCTGATCTCGCGGAGGTTCGCCTTGAGCGTCTTGACGTCCTCGAACTTGCGGTGCGCCTTGGCCTCTTCGACGAAGGACTCGAGGAGCGCCTCTTGCTCGAGCAGGGGCTGCAGTGCGAGCGCCATCTCCGAGTCGGGGTCGAGCTGTCGTGCCGCGTCGGGTGCGGGTGCGGGTGCCTGCGTGGCTTTGGGGGCGGCTTTCTTTGGGGCGGGGAGGGACTGCGTTGCGCGTAAGTAAGTACGGGCAGCGCAGAGGAGGCAAATAGAAGAACAAACCTGTAACGGAAACATATTCTTCTGCAAAAACAGACTCGCGCGGTTCATGATAGACGCCTGCACCTGGTCCGCCGAGCTCCCGACCGGGCACGGGAGGCGCCGGATACGCTTCGCGAGGGCGTCGTATTGCGCGAAGGCCTCGAGGAGGCGCTTGCGCGAGATGGAGGCCTCCTTTGTGGGCTGGTCGTTGTGGCTGTGGGTTGGGTGTGTTAGTTTTTGGGGTAGGGGGGAAAGGGGGTAGCCACCTTAGCGTGAGGACGAGCTCCTGGAATTGGGGGAGGGACTCTTCGATCTCTTGTTCGAGGGCGATGAGGGCCTGGTGGTGGTCAGTAAATGGGGGAAGGGAGGGAGGCGGTGCGGACCTCGTAGAGTTTGGTGAACGTCGGGACGTGGGTGATTTCGTATTGGTACTGCTGCCTCCTGTGTGTCGTGCTGTCAGCTTCGATGCACCCGCATCCGCGCAAGCACCACGCACAAAAGGATCGGACGGCAGGATCGGCATATCCTGACGCCCTTGAGGAACTTTTCCTCCGCCGCAGGAGCGCCCTTGGCCCTGCGCGGGCTGGACGCATCGCCATTACCATTACCATTACCAATACCCCCATCGACGGGCTTGCGCCTGACGCCATAGTCGACGCCCTCGTCGACCTCTTCGATGCGCCTGCTCTTGGGGTCGACGACGAAGAGGAGGGAGCACGGGGCGGGGCGGTGGGGATGCTTGACGGGGAGGGAGCAGATGATCTGGCCGCAGAGGCGGCAGTGGTGTTTGCGGTTGGTGAGGGGGTGGAAGGAGGTGCTGCAGGCGGGGCGGGTTAGTGGGGGGAGAGTGAGAAGGTGTGGAGGCACGTACGAGCAGAGAGGGCACTTGGGTACGTCGGCGTCGTCCTGCCATGGTGTGATTCGCTGTTCCGCAGCTGTGTGACGATGATTAGTTAGTTCTGAGCGGGCGGCGGAAACGGGATACGCACCGCGCACGTCGTTGGCGTCCCCACCGCCGACAACGCCCCGCCAGAGCCCCCCAGGGTCTGAAATATTGATCTTCCTAATATCAAAGTCAAAAAACGACGACGCTCTGCGATGATTGGCATTGCCATGCGGTGCGGGGCGGGGGCGCGCAGCGTCGTCGTGCGGGAAATGGAGGTCAATGAGTTTCTCGAGTCTCCTAAGGAGCTTTGTGCGCTCGACCCGCTTTGTGCCTGGCCCTTGGCCGTCTGCGCCGTCCCCATCGCGCTTGGTACGGCGGAGGGCGAGAAAGTCATCGGTGAGGGGGCGGTAGAGGCCTTTGGGCTGGAAGCCGGGGCGGTAGGGGGCTTGGGCACGTTGTGGGGCTGGGGAGGATGTTGCGGCACGCTGTGGGGCTGGGGCACCGTTTGAGCTTTGTGGGCGGGTGGAGGATGTTGCGGCGCGCTGTGGGGCTGGGGGTCCGTTTGAGCTTGGTGGGCGGGTGGATGGTGTGCTGGATGGGGCTGTGGATTGGGTTGGTTGGACTGGGGGCGGTGGGGAGGGTGCTGGTGGAGGGAGTGGAGTTAAAGCGAGAGAGGGAGAAGTTATGCGGTTGCTTGGTGAATCAAGAAGAGAGACATTGCGGGAGTGTGTGGACGGGGCAAGTGGCGACGGCGAAGTTGGTGGGCGACGAGGAACACGCCTGAATGTCGAAGCTGGTCTTTGTGGAGAAGAGGAGGATGACGAAGCAGCAGAAGGAGGAGAGTGAGATGACGAGGGAATAATTGCAGAATGTGACGATGACCGGGCGTGTTGCTGCGGTGGTTGTTGGGCCAAAGTAACAGACAAAGTCTGCGAATGCCGCTTGGACTGTAGCTTGGTTAGTAGTAGAATAGAATAAAATAGAATAAACAGGACTTGCTCGGTATGCTTGGTAGGGGACGGCGTCGGTCATGGAAGTCACGTAAACAACACCATCAACCATGTCTGCAACCTCTGCCATCCCAATCGCACAAAACCTCATTTCAATCTTTGCCGCCACTCCCACCCCTCGTTTCATCAAAGTATCTATAAAAGATGGTCTACACTCTGTCTATATTCCTCCTCTTACAACAATCTGACCTATTCAATCAGAACAACTCGTCCATGATACATCCATCGCCGCAGCATCATCTTTCGATGCCGACCTCGCTCTCCTCCCAGATATCCTAGAGGACCACGTCCCCGCTTACATCCTCGCAAACCTCGCACCATCAGAATGGATAGCCATCTCCTACGTCCCCGACTCTGCCAAAGTCAGAGACAAGGTGCGCCGGTCCCCCACATCCGATCGCGCCCTTCTCATCACCCCCTAGATGCTCTACGCGTCCTCCCGCGCTTCTCTCCTCAGGTCCCTCGGCTCCACCCTCTTCACAGACTCCATCTTCGCAACCACCAAGGCCGATCTCACCCCAGACGCCTACGCGTCCCACCGCCGCCACGTCAATGCACCCCAACCCCTCTCCCCCCGTGAGCAGGAGATGGCCGACGCCCGCGCCGTTGAGAGCGGCGGCGCATATGAGGGCAGCCGTGCGCGCGTCAATCACGTCGGGACCGGTGTGGGGTTCCCCTGGTCCCAGGATCTCGAAGACGCCGTCACTCAGCTCGCGGAGGGCGAGCAGTGTGCGATCGTCGTTGTGGTGCGTGCGATTCCGGGGCATTACCGTTTGGGCATCTGACTTGAGCCGCACCCAGGAAATCGACAGAGCGACAGAGACTCTCGTCCTCAAATCGAGCACCGACGCAAGTATCGAAACACTCTCCACGCTCCTCCCCCCCTCCCAGCCCTCCTACGCCTTCTTCGCCTGGCCCCACACGCCCCAGAAACGCGATATCAGTAAGCCCCCCCTCCTCTGTTCCTACACCCACTAACCCACCCACCCCCAAACAGTATTCATATACGCCTGCCCCTCCGCCTCCCCCATAAAAGACCGCATGTTCTACTCCTCCGGCGTCGCGACCACCTACCTCGCAACCAAGGTCCTCCTCCCCCCCGGGGCACTCGCAGCCCGCAAGATCGAGACCTCGGACCCAACGGAGCTCGATGAGCAGTATCTGAGGGAGGAGCTGGGGCTTGACCTTGACGCGCCGCCGCTGGAGGTGCAGGAGGAGAAGAAGGCGTTTGCGCGTCCGAAGGGGCCCGCGAGGAGGCGGTGAGGGGGGAGGATATTGGGACTGCAATTGGTTTTGTGTCCTTTGGCCGGCACGTAGTGCGGGGGTAGTATTTACTTCATCGAGTGGAATCAGTAGTTGGATGTGAGATAGAGTTGGGCTGGCAAGCACTCCTCGAGCATTAGGGGCTATCTGGTATGATCGCCGGCCGGTAATCATCCAGGCAACCAAAACAAGTCGCCGGCACTTTTATCTTGCTTGGCCCGTAGAAATTGATTTTTGGCGGTGGCTGGAAGTTGTTCATTTACTGACCAAATATCTTATCGTAGTGGTGGCAAGCTATCATTGGCCACAGACTTTCCTCAACATACCCCTCTTTTGTGCACTACCACTTGATCTTTCGTGAACTACCACTATAATTACAAACCTGTGAACTACCACACATTCTCGATCCACATGTTCCCCTTGCGTAAGACTCCCTGCTCTATAGATTCTTACCTCGATCTCCTTGAGTCGTCTCCCATCTTGGCACCCTGTTTTCTTCCCATCTACTTACCCAAACAGCACTCTGCCTCTTACCAATCAACCAGAAGAAAGAGTTTGTGATGACTGGTGAGAGCCAATGGCAAGTGCATGGACGCAAATGTGTTTTTATATTGTCACATGATTGTGGGACAATGATGGGGTCGAGTTGGGCGAGAGTGTTGCCATTCGTCTCCACAAAGAACCCTCTATCTTACTTACATAAGAGAGTCAGGGACGGTTGTAGCAGTGGCAAGTGCCAGAGTCCCCGACTCACTCAACTTGAAAGAAAGTAAAATCAAGTCATTTAGCAGGATGGATATTTGTTAGGTCCATATGTGTACATTACAGTGGACATACTCCCCCTCAATTATAGTATTCATTCAAGTCCAAACATTAATTGTTGCCAAAGTATACCAAAGTGAAAAATCTTCTCAATGATGGAGGGTTTGTTAGGACTACACTTAATGCCTCTCGGCGTTCAACACAATCCCACCAGTTAAACTGAATTGAGAAACAGAGGATGAGTTATTCTTGTAGTCTTAGGTATTTGCACATTAAGCGACAATTCCCAAGAGAACTCGAATGAGGACTCTGGGCAATATATTACAAGACTATATACAAGCGTACATGGCCTACCTACAAGTGTCTACCATGTGGCTAATGCAAGGTGCTGACTGATAGTGGTGGTGTACATGCTGTGTATGCATGTCTATCAGTCAGCTGCAGTCGCCTGCCATGTTCAATGTGTTTAGTGACTAATAGTGATTACTATACTACTGGATAAGATAATGACTGTCTGATAAGATGAGATAAGGATTAGATAAGATGGAAAAAGGTGAACCCTGACATTACTCCCTCTTTAGGTCTCAAATTCCAGATGAGACCATCTAAGGAAAGTATGCAGGCACTGGTTCGGCAGGGATTTGGAACGGCCTGATGGGGGTTTCATCAGAGGGGTGCATGACAAGATGGGGACATTGTTGGGGCTGTCTTGTGTGTTGAAAGTGTTGGGAGTAGGAGTAGGATGCAATCAAGAATGCAAGGGCAGCAATAGATACAAAGAGAAGAATAATGTCTCTGGTGGCCATGATAGAGTGCTGAGTGTCTCAAATTTCCTCCATTATATATGCAAATAGCATGTCTGGTGGCATTGGGTTGATGTGCCTGATTGCCACAGGATTCCTTTTGTGGAAATCGTCAACATACCACTGAGCATTGATGAGTTCCTCCTTGTTCTGAGCCAGAATTTTAGCAATCTGCTAATTTTCGCAGATATGCTCTTCAGTATCAATATGCAATCAAAGTGATCAGTGGCACCCTGGGCATCACTAAATCAGGTGATTCAACCTTTGGAAAACCTGACACAACATGTTGGCATCACATGACATGCCACTGCCTGACGAATATTCGCTGGCCGCTCTTATCGCTGGAAGAAAATTTTGCATAGAACGGAGACATCTGTTTAATCAGCTCTCTAAACTGAACCACCACACATCTATTCACATGTCTTCACTGAACAACATGGTCTACCTGTCTATGTCTGCCACATCCTCAGGGGGTTCCCCAGTGTTGTCCTCCATGTTCTGGACCTTCATCACCATTGGTACAATCCTCGTCCTTCACTACCTGTACTGGAGGATCTGGGTGAAGAAGTCAATATCAAAAAGCTATGATGAATGGGTCATTCAGGGAGTGGTCAACAAATTCCGGTCCATCTTTGGATTACCAGCACAAAGAACACCTGTACGGCCTGGACGGCAAGAACGACGAGCAATTGTGAGAGAATTGGACAGGGCTTTCAGAGAAGTACAACTCCTTCCGCTGCAGAGACCTGCCAGGGCTGCATCACCATGAGCCAATTGCCACAGCCGGGCAGAACCTGTTAGCAGGTTTTCCTCTGCGTCATACCTCCCGTTGAACAAAATCACATCCACTCCTTCCCAATCCAATCACGCATCACATTCCCGCATACGAAGCTTGATCGATGCCTTCACCTTACCTGCGGGAGTTTGGCAGCACACATACGACATTCACCATGGGATCGACCTCGCTATTCTTAGCAGGTCCTTGATGGAAGACTATCACGCAATGTACTGGCCTCACACACCTGAACCTACAACCCCGCCTGGGTTGGACATGGGAAACTGTGCCGGGATGGAGTTACCGAATGCCAAGGAGGAAGTTTGATGAGAAACAAGGGTAGATTTTGATGGAAGGGGCAGTACAATATCGTTGGAGCCTGCGTATCCCCATTCCTTTGATCACCGCCCATTTCCGCCTGCCGTCACATCCGAATGTGGTTATTTAACCAGAACCTTATGAGCCGTTGGCCGTTCCTTGCGCCACTTCGCCGAATTGATTGAGTATCATTGTTTCTCTCTCCATTTTACACTGCCGCTATTGGATAAAGTATTGGGCAGTTTATATAGTTGCATTCTGCTCATCTGACACCCATGCTGCCTCTTTTTAGTTATATTTTTACTCACACATTCAAAGGATGAGCAGCTGACTGTGGAGTCCTGCTAAAGTTTCGTTTATCTGCTAACACTTCCATTTAATTCTGCTCCAGTTTCGCTTTATTTACACATATGCCAACTGTCAAATGATATATATATACCTGTAATAGTGTAGTTTCAACACCGAATTACTACGGTCCATTTTTGATCCCACCTTTTTCTGGCAGAGCGCTTGGTCGCTCAAATTTCTGCCAATTTGCTCGTTATCTTTCGAAAGTGCTTTTGTGTTTGCTCTCTATAGTCACTCTCAAGGCCAATTAGGTCTCATTGACCCGATTGTGTCACATCAGTTTGCTCCTTGCCCATTTCTGCCAACCTGGTGGACTGAACTTGCCAACACGGCGACAGCATTGACTACACCAGAGTCAACTACTGCTGTGAGCAGCGACAGCCCTAGGCATGTATCGTTCTCGGAAACCGCAACACGACTTACTCATCCATCGCCTCCACCCCATCCCGAGCCGAATACGATCCCCTTGCTGCCACGGTCTCGACCAGCGTCCGCCAACCACTCACATCGTTCCAATAATATTCTGCGTCCAACACCGATACATCCCCCATCGTACGGCTGTCCATATTCACCATCGTGACTGGCGATCGACACCTTCGGAAGGGTCCCTTTTCAACCACCATACCCACCGCCACACCATGACCCTCTTGATCCTTGTGTGTCTTACACCAAACCTGTTCAGTTTGTGTTCACATTGGAACAATCAGTTCACAAGGGTGCTTTCAGCAACCATCTGCATAGCACCATCCTCATTGTTACAGAAGATGCAGAGGAATGAACGTTCCTTATCATCAAAGATATCAGCCCAGTAGTTCAACCTCAATTTCACTACCCATTCCCCAACATCAGTATCTGTGACCTACTGGAGAATTACCCTCTGCGTACTGTCCACCCGCGCTACGACTTCGATCACTTCAGGATCATCATTTGTCATTAGCGATCTGCTAATGACATTCCGCCAACATCGCTCTATCTTTCTCTACCCACTAAGCTCACACTGTCTGCCGCAACTCTGCCTACATTCTGCTTCATCTTGGAAATCAAATCTCCCAACCCCCTCGATCCTACACTACTTGACGGAGTACCGGAGAGTTCATACATTGATTTACCCTTCACCCACCATAGCTCAGATTTTGAGATCATTCAAACTCTCCTCACTTTCAAATTCCGTTCCCATTCCTGTAGCTTCATTTCCTTTGAAATCTTTCACCCCTGTGCTGCTCAAAATAACCTGTACCCGTACATAAACCTTTCCAACCTTATCTTCTCCATCCCTTTTGAGTACCATGGCCAACCCTATTCCATTCCTCCCATTCCGAGCACCTCAAAGTAAATCATTAACCTAGCCAATTAAGCATCTCGCATTTTTAGCAGAACCCCTTGTCCAAGGCCGGTTTTGTGGTTGTGGTGGATTGGTTTCGAATACCAAACACTCAACTGATCTAGTCAAACTAGATCAACCAATCATAGACCATCCGCTCAGGATTGTGTTGCCATTATCAGCATGCTCAAGGTTTTTGATGGGTTCCCATGTATTGTGTTCTTGGGTATACCCTTTCCATTTTACTAAATATTCCAGCTTGCTGCGCCTCCTGCACAAGTCAAGCACTCCTTCTACTTTGACAGGGGGAGCAGGGTTGGCTGATTGGCCCATGACCCATGTTGGCTTGTACTTGGTTACATTGGAAACATTAATTACTGGGTGAATAGGAATAGATTTTGGCAACTTTAATTTAACAGTGTTCAAGGATATGATTTCTGTGATCAGGTAGGGTCCAATCCACTTCTCCACTAGCTTCTTTGAGGGGTATTAAGGTTGGTCAAGAGCCAGGCCTTTTGGCCAACCTTGTAATTGGGCACTTCTCCTTAGTTCTGATCCACATAGTGTTTCATCTCATCTTGGGCTTTAATTAGTGCTGCCTGGGCCTCCTCCTGAATATGTTTTATTTGGCTTGCAAATTCATTAGTGGTCTTGTTATTACTCTCCCATTGTGGCTCTGTACCCATTTGGGGGTGTCTGCCAGCATCATAATAAAATGGCACCACCTGGGTTGCCAAGTGTGTTGTATTGTTGTAAGCAAACTCAGCCAACGGGGTCCACTCTGGCCAGTCATGTTCCCAGTGATTGATAAATATTCGTAGATATTGTTCTATCTCCTAATTGACTTGCTCGGTCTGACTGTTGGTCTGTGGGTGATAGGCTGTGGATAGCTTAGTAGTGATGCCTAATAGTTTATTGAGTTCCTTCATGAGTGCAGAAGCGAATTGGGGTCCTCGGTCTGATAAGATAGAGTCTGGCAAGCCATGTAGTTTCCAAACATTGTCGTGATATAACTTAGCAAGTCCCAATGTGTTGGTTTCCTGTGTTGTAGGGATGTCGTGAATTCCCTTTCCAGCCCAGTTGATGACAACTAGAAACACATCCATGCCTTGTGCTTCCAGTAATCCAACAACGAAGTCCACTGAAATAGCTTTCTGGGTTCTTGTGGGGTTTCACTTGGCATTAATTTACCAGCTGGCAGCTTCAGGAAATTCTTATAGCATTGGCATTTATTGCAGCCCTCAACATATGCCACTACAAGCTTTGTCATCCCTCACCACCAATAATTGCGCAAGATCAACTCAAGTGTCTTAAAGCGTCCTGGTGTCTGGCAACTGGTGATGCACTAGCATACAACGTGTGCAGATATACCAAGGTTGTCTTGAGCAGTCAGCTGGGCTGAAATACAACAAGACACAATGTGTGTAACAAGTGGTCGGTTTCCTTTGAGAACAATTCTGCCAAGGACGATGCTTAGCTGATATGCTAAGCATTAGCAACAATGCTAAGACAGCTAACGAGCTGTCAAATGATGTCAAGGACGATGACAATTGACTTGACCACAGCAGCAAGTCCTACTAAATGATGATGATGATGATGGTGCTAGAACACGGCTAGTGGTATGATGAGGTGACTGAGATCTGAACAGAGGATGAATATATTGGGAGGTAACACGAAACTAGATAGAAAATCACCTGCCAGTGGCTGGGTTCACTGGGGACAACAACAAATGGTAATATTGATATCGAAACATTGGGGGAAAGTTCCTCCCCCTTTCAGAAAGGTATAGTAAGTAGATAAAGGTGGAAATTCAGTCTCCCTCCTTAGCAGGTGGGAAAACTGCTAACCTAAAAAGTCCAAGGTTGAGAGAAGTAACATACTAGAAAGGTAAGTGAGAGTCATAATATAGGTATAAGGTGCTTCCATTGTCTCTGGGGCATTTGGAACCATAGAGAGTGTCGAAACAAAAATAGAAATGAGTCAGAAAGAAACTGGCAGTGCTGGCTGAATCAGATATCATCAAAGTAGCGCAAACGGCATTGGGGACAACTGTGGGAAGGGGATAGGAGGTGTCAGCAGTGGCCTAAATGACCGTGGTAGCATTGTAGATGTCGTAGTGGAGTGTAATCTTGTTAGCAGGCTTAGATGATGCCATACCTGCCAACTCCCATCATCTTCTCGTGATTGCTATTTTTGGCCATCACTTCCATTCAGGCACTGAGGGATCCGTTGACCTGTTGTTCCACCCCCAGTGGCATCCTTCCACTTCCAATTGATGCCAGCTGTCATGATCCTGATCCTTTAGTGTGGGTGGCCCATAAACCCAATGTGGTTAGCTTGAGGTTTCTGCTAAGGTCATTGGCATGGACAGGCATTGGAAACTGTGGCAAGTCATCTGCTAAGGCCTCCATTGAGATGTGTGTGATGTCGGTGGGAGGAGGAGATGATGGACAGATGGGGTTGAGTGGAACAATAGATGCTGTTGTTCTGCTAAGGTGGCGTGCAGAGCTCTGATGACTAGAGCATGACAAGCAAGTCCAGCTAGCCAATGGTCATTGTAAAAGAGGCATGAGTTCCACCCTACTCTTGTTGGAGGCCCCATTTTGGTAACGCAGTATTGGTGGAAGTCCCATATCTGCCCTAGCACTATCCATCCATTTTCTTCTAACAAAACCAGGGTATTGATCTTCTGGTGTCTCACAAATCCAAATCCTCCAACATAGGTAATGGAGGCCATTTACCGCAATCCAGATGGCAGCTGTCAATAACAGCATTTGTACCCATTGTGCAACCATGGTTGATGTGATGAATAATGTGGAGGATGAGAGGTTGTCTGTAGATAAGAGAATTGACATTGAAGTTGAATTTCTCCAAGTGAATAGGTGGTTCAAATTGTTGCACAGTGGCATGTCACATTATTACATTCTGAAAATGTCGCGCACCCAGTACTGGCTCCTTTGGCTAGTGTGATCACCATACCCGATATGTGTCCACCATCAAGTGTATAGATGGGTGCGTAGCCTGAGGAGGAACTCATCACTGGAGAATCATGGTGTAATTTAATGATATCTGATCATAGCTTCTTGTCTCTGGGTACATAAACTTTTCCTCTGAATAAAATGAGCCCCTGTTCTTCAGACCATTCTTCCGATCTCAGGTGTTGGGTTGGGGAGTGCTTCAGCTCTTCCACCACCTTTACAACTGCCTCATCCATGTTCTTTGACTTCCTGACTCAGGTCAACAGCTCTTCTTCTGCTCCTTTGATTAGCACATGCCCTTGCTGTAGTGCCTTGATCCAAAAGAATTTGGGTTTCAGAAGCGTGATTTCATCATTATCATTCTCTACTCCCTCTTTATGGTCTGGCCTCCTGGACAGAGTGTCTGCCTTTCCCATTGAGGTTCCTGGCTTGTGCAATAGTTCAAAATCAAATCGTGATAGATATAGCACCCACCATGCTTGGCACTGATTGAGCTTCTTTGATGTCATAAAATATTGTAGATTACGATGGTCAGACCAGATCTTGACCTTATTAGTTGCCCCTTCAAGATCATGCTGCCACACTTCCAGTGAGTGTATTATGCTAAGCATTTCTTTGTCATGGACATCATAATTTTGTTCTACATCACTCAGTGATTTTGAATAAAAAGCACATGGCCTCCACTTCTCGTCTTCACATTTCATAGATAAGATAGCCCCTGTAGTGAAGTCCAATGCATCAGATTCCACCCTAAGGGGTTTAGTCAGGTCCACTGTTACTAGAATAGGTTCTGAAATGAACCACACCTTGAGCGTTTCAAACACATTCTGCTGTGAGTTTGTCCATTCCCATTTCTGGTCTTTGCATAATAGCTTATTAAGCAGAGTGGCTATCTTCGAGAAGCCTTCAATAAAGCGGTGATAAAAATTGGCAAAGCTGGTGAATTTTCATACATCCTTGACAGTTTTGGGTACAGGCCATGTGGTAATGGTGTCTGTCTTGGTTGTATCCATTTTCACACTGCTGCCTCCTAGGATCAACCCAAGGAATTCCACTGAGGTTTTTCCAAAGAAGCATTTCTCTGGTTTTAGATAAGATCATTGTTCATAAGTATTTCCAGAATGTGCTCAGTGATGTGCTCATTCTCTTCCAGGGAATTGGTGAAGATAAGGATATTGTCAATATATATGACCACATGTTGTTCATCAATGAGGTCCTTGAGAAGACTGTTCATCATTGTCTAGAATGTGGCAGGGGAATTACATAGCCTGAAAAACATGACTAGTGGTTCAAAAGCTCTGTGATGGGTAGTGAACACGGCTTTCCACTCATCACCTTCCTTGATCCTTACATTATTGTAACCCCAGCACAGATCCATCTTTGTGAAATACTTAGAACATCTGGCTTTATCAATAAGCTCTGAGATCATCGGCAGTGGATGATTATTTCTAACTGTTCTGGTGTTCAGATAGTGGTAGTCCTGTACCATCTGCTTCTTCCCATCCTTCTTTGGTACAAAAAATATGGCACTAGTCTGTGGAGACTTGCTCTCACAGATGTAGCCCTTGGATAACTGGTTGGTCAGGAAATTGTCAACCTCCTTTTGCTCTGCCAGTGAAAGCAGGATGTTGCAGGCCTTCTTTGGTTCGAAGTCGGCCTTGAACTCTATCCTGTGGTCTCATTTCTTTTGAAGCAGCATGCATTTGGGCATGCATTTGGAGGCCTTCTTTTCAAAGACCTTGATCCAACAACAGAACTGTCTAGGTACCATTGATTCTAAATTATCCACACTTTGTGGTTGTGGCTCTGACTCTTCTTTCTTGGCTTGGTGAATAAATACTTCTTCTGTGATGTCTCCAAAAAATTCAAGATCTTCCCAGTCTGGGATTCTCTCTTCAAGAATATAGTCAGAGTCACTCGGTAGCATGTTGACCAGTTTGGAGAACTCTTCATCTTCCACTTCCTCTAACAAAGGTCAATAGTGCCACTTAGCTGCTAGGCTTTTGCGCTTATGTTCCTTCATAGCGGTTTGAATATATATGTTGCACTCATGGGGGCATCTCATAAGCTGAACTTCCCCAGTGATCCAGTTAATCTTGGGGTTGTGCTTTTGAGCCACATGTGTCCAATAATTACGTTGGATTTTCCTAGCTCTGCAACTTCAAACATGGCATGCTCCTTGTGGCCTTTGTGATTGACCATCAAGGTGATCTCCTCTGTGATGGACCTGTTATGGTTCAGGGTTCCATCCATGTTGTAGACCTTGATCAGTTCTTGTAGTGCACATGTCTTCCATCTGAGCTGCTGTACATATCCTGGGCTAATAAACATACTGGTGGCTCTGGAATCTAGCAAGGCTTGCATCTGTGCACATGGCTGTCTGCTGTTGTGAGTGTGACCAAGAGCTTCAATTCCTTTTCCAGGTTGAGTGTGTGAATAAAATATTTCTCTCCCTCCTGTGGAGAAGCAATAATAATAGCATTTTTTTGCTTTTCTTGGCTTTTTACTGGAGTCAGAGGTTGTAAAATAAAAGTGGTGGGTAAAGTGTCATTCATATCACTCATAGTGTCTACTGGCAGTCCTTCAAAAGAATCCTTTGACACAAGGGAAGGGGGCATAGCTGGTCTCTTCCTCTTTTCCTGTTCCTCGATCTTACCCTTGAAGTACTGGATTATTTCTTCTTGGGTCATCTTCCATATGTCAAGGTGGGACCTGCAGTCTTGTGCCTTGTGTCCTTGCCATCTGCATTTGAAACAGATCAATGACTGTCTCCTTTCTTTGCCTGTGGTGTTCAGGTCTTCAGGTGCCGGTGAACCATTTCATGGTGTTCTGCTCATCTGTGGTGCAGTTGGTACTGCTGGCTTTGTTAAAGGGCCAGTCCCCTTAGCTTGCAACTGCTCATTAGCTTGTTGCAGCTTCGTCATTAGTTCTGCCTGGTTTCGTTGCAGCATAGTGATATACTGCATTATAACACCAGGGTCATTTGCATATTCAGGGGTGAAGAGGTAAATGGTGGTGAAGGGGTTGATGGGACAAGAGGGGGCAGCATGGTTCGGTTTCATGGTTCAGGGTTCTAAAGTACATTTTGGACGTGAAAAGGTGATAAAGGGGGTGTGGTGAAGGTGAAAGGAAAGGTGGAGGATGGAGTTGGAGGTGTAGAGGGTCAGGAATAAAAGAGGGTAGAGGGGTGGAAATGTGGGGTGACAATAGTACCTTGGTCCAGGTGCACAACCCTGTCATGGACCTTAGGAATGATAACACAAGCGAGCATCAAGAGTTAAACTCTTTCTGCTCTGGGAAAGATGGTGTGGGAAACGGAAACAAAGTGGGTGCCGCAATGGCTTAATACTGGCTGCTAGGCAAGAGTTAAACTCTATGTGTAGTTGCTCAGCGTCTCTGTGAACAGACAAGAGTAAAACTCTTTGCCCTGGGAAGTATGGTCAGGGTAAAGGGGTTTGATCAGCATCATGGTGTGTTTGATCAGCATTGTGGTGTGTTTGATCAGTGTTGTGGCATGCAGTGGTGACCTCAGGTGCTTGTGGTGTCAGTGGGAGGGCATAGGATTGTATTGAGTTCTTCTGTTAGGACTACGCTTAATGCCTCTTGGTGTTCGACATGATCCCACCAGTTAAACTGAATTGAGAAATGGAGGATGAGTTATTCTTGTAGTCTTAGGTATTCACAAATTAAGCAGCGATTCCCAAGAGAACTCAAATGAGGACTCTGGGTGTTATATTACAAGACTATATACAAGCATACATGTGTCTACCTACCATGTGGCTAATGCAAGAGACTGACTGAGAAGGAATGTGGCAGGGGTGAGGTGCTGACTGATAGTGGTGGTGTACATGCTGTGTATACATGTCTATCAGTCAGCTGCAGTCACCTGCCATGTTCAATGTGTTTAGTGACTAATAGTGATTACTATACTACTGGATAATGACTGTCTGATAAGATGAGATAAGGATTAGATAAGATGGAAAAAGGTGAACCCTGACAGGGTTCATGTGTAGATACCCCCCTTCATGATGTTGAATCTACCAAAGAATGAATACCTAGCCTGTACTGTAATAGAAAAGAGGGCCGGAATTATTAGTATGGATGATGATGGGGGTAGTAGGAGTAGTTCCCATTGCCATTAGTAAAACATTGAAAAAAAATCCATGGTACTGAATTTGGAAGCATGTGTAATTTGAGAACCAGAGTATGCATGAAAGGCCAACCAACAGAAAGAGTTTGTGATGACTGTGGTGAGAGCCAATGGCAAGTGCATAGATGCAAATGTGTTTCTATATTGCCACATAATTGTGGGACAATAATGGGGTCAAGTTGGGCGAGAGTGTTGCCATTTGTCTCCACAAAGCACCCTCTATCTTACTTATGTAAGAGAGTTGGGGATCAAGCTACTGATGATCACCATAAGTTTGTAATCTTATCTTGTCACAGCCATTTCGACTCCAAAATTGTCATCCCCGCAGTTGGTCTGAGTTTTATTTTAAGCTACTGTAGCATTTTAATCAAATCGACAGTCACAGGTCACAGACCCTCCTGTTTTGTCGAATTTTTGTCAAGGTCACAGGTCACAAATATGTCTGTCGAATCCATTTTCCATGACATCTACTAAAGATGGCTTAATGTGGCCCAGAATTGGCCCAAAAAAGTGTTGAATCACAAAATTTTCCATGTGTCACAGACCATGCAAGCTTTTGTCAAAATCATAATATTCAACACTCATGTCACAGGTCACACCCACTGTCAATTTGATTGAAATGGGACAGTATTTTGGATCTTATTCCATATGTTCTCTCCTGCTTAAATTTCTCACTGCCTGTGACCCTCTTGAGAGTGCCTTACAGTTGGAATAGAAATTGAAGATCAAAGTCACACATTGTCGTGGAGGACTCAGTGAGACAAAGGCACCATGATCCACACCAACATTGCTTCTGCTGAATGTGACTCAAATACTTATGTTCCCTGCTCTTGTAGATGCACACAATGCCAACATGCTGCACAGGCCCCTGTGCACTCTGCAAGTGTGTGCCCCCCGACAAGAAATTTAAAAGGACCTCAAAGTTGTACAAATTGTCACCCCTGTCCCACATTACTAGAGGCATGTTTGAAACTGCTGAGTGGTCCAAAAATCTGAAAATTTTCTCCCCACCCCAGGGGTGCTGAATGTATACATTTTTTGTGTCATAAATGTTCAAATGTTCATGCTAATTCCTCCTGAAGCCACTGGGGCTATGTGATGGAGTCCCAGTCACTGAAACACCAGTGACATGTCAAATGATCTGATGTGGCTGGTGCATGGGATCACCATTGGCAGGTCAATGTTGTGAACCAAACAACTTGAAGTAGTACGGTACATACTACACTATCTATGCACACACCTAGTATATAGGTCATCCTCTATAAATGATGTTGTGCATGCCTACATGTAAATATTGGACTTGCTGAACTGCGACTGCTGCACAGCCTTTTGCGCATACCCACACTCAACTGCTCATCTTGGGTTGTTGGCCAACCACACCCTAATTTGGCTCGCATCTATGCGGCACTCACTAGGGGTTGTTAATTGTGCACACCCATGCCGAAACTCTTCACAATGATCTTTTCCTCGCATCTATGGGCTAATCCCTGCCATTGTTCAATTGCACACACCCACGCCAAAATTACTACAGGCTTGTTTGTCTCATTTCTACACTGTATCACTTAGCTCCTCAAGTATTATGACCCCCACCTAAATGGTGCATGGATACATTCCCTCAAATATATGCTGTACTTCTCTCCAAGTTGTTTCTCTCGCATCTATGCTGAAAATCTGATCAAATTTGTTTCTCACATACCTATGCTGAAATTCCAAATTGATTTGTTTTCCTCGTATCCACGTGGTAATTGCTTAGGTTGTCAATTTGCGTGTACTCACACCCAAATACTTCAAGAATTTGTTTTTCTTGCATCTATGCAGTAGTTGCTCAGGTGGTCAATTTGTGTGCACTCATGCCAAAACACTTCAAGAAGTTGTTTTTCTTGTGCCTATGCCGAAATTCTTGATGCATTTGTTTTTCTCGCATCTGTGCGGTAAGTGCTTGGGTCATCAGCTTGCACGTACTCATGCCGAAATGTTTCAGGAAATTGGTTTCCTGCATTGATGCGGTAATCGCTAGGCCCTTCATGTACATGTACCTATGCCAATTCGCAGTCTGGTTTTTCTCGCATCTATGCTGGAAGCCCTCCCACCTTTGTTTGTCTCGTGCCTATGCCGAAATTCCCAACCTATTTGTTTGACTGGCATCTACACGATAATTGCTGGGTTGTCATCAATTGCGCATACCTATGTTGAAAATGTTCAGTCTTGTTTTTCTCACATTGACATTGATGCTGAAAGTCCTCCTGCCTTTGGTTTTCTCGTGCCTACGCCGAAATTCTCTACCTATTTGTTTTTTTTGCATCCATGCGATCATTGCCGGGGTCATCAACTGCGTGTACCTACACTGAAAATGTTCAGTCTTATTTTTCTCACATTGGTGCTAACAATTCTCAACCTATCTGCTTTTCTTTCACATCTAAGCGATAATCTCCAGGGTCGTCAATTGCACGTACCTACGCTGAAAATACTCATGGCTTTATTTTTCTTGCATTTGGGCTATAATTGCTTTGGCATCGATTGATTGGGCTACAACCGCATGGTTTATGAGTTATTTTCCTCACACTAGCACTGTTTTCTTCTCAGAATTGCCTTTCTCGTGTGCACGCAAAAATTGTGTCTGCTGCATCTAGGCTATGCAGCGCCAATCAATCGCGCTTCTGCACCCAAATTCTTCACAGGCTTTCTTTACTCACATCTACACACAATATCTTCATTGCCCACTTTCCTCACATCTACGCAGTACTCACTGTGGCCATAGTTTGGGCGTATCCATGCATTACTTCTTCCGAGAGGAATTTGTTTGCCTCGTATCTACATGGTAATCTCTTCAATTGTGCATACCCACACAGAAACTCTCACAGCAGTTCTTTCCTTGCATCTGCGCCAAGGTTCTTCATGGGCTACTTTCCCTGCATCTACGCTGCAATCACAGCTCTTCTTTGGACACACACCCAGATGATGCATGTATTACTTTCGTCGTGCCTACGCTATATTCTTTTCAAATATTTTTTTCTCGTCTCCATGCGGAAGCAATCCCTCTGTCACATCTGCGCTGTAATCTTGTCAATTCCGCTCATGTCAAGTCTGCGTACCTGCATCCTTTTCCTTGCATCTACGTGGTAGTCACTGTGATTGCTAATTGCGCGTGCCCACGCGAAACCTCTTCACAGGAGTTCTTTACCCGCACTTACACTGTAATCGTTGGAGTCATCAATTACGCGTATCCTCACCCAAATTCTTCATGCACATGTTAACACGTATCTACGCCCAAGTCACAATCAGCATGCCGGCGAGTGTACTTTCTCACCACGTTGCAAACTGGGTTTTGTTGACTCTCACCCATCCACCGCCCGCATGGATACCCTCAATACCAGCACCCGCATTGAGGACCTAACAACCATTGGCAGTGAGACTAGCATTGGAACAACACCCAATTCATTTACGCTGAATAATATGTTGTAGCATGGTTGGCTGAACTACAATTAGCATGTCAGAGCCTAATGGACCCCACCACTGGTGCAGATGACAAAACAGCATCATGTCCCATAGAGCCCAGTGAACACCCCAGCGACACCCTCAAATCAATCTCTGAACATTTGCAGGCTGAAACCAACTGTATCACAAGGAAGGCGGATGATGGCAACAACACAGATAGTGATAGTAGCAATGGCTTCTCGAGTGCCAGTGGGGGTTCACTTAGCAACAATGAGTTTTTCAAGTTGTGTTCAAATGCCTTCCTCCTTCTATCACTGGGCTTACTATCCATCTTTTAGCATTTACAGAGATCCAAGTGGACCACGGGGCATTCAAGGTAAGCCACACAGCTGATGTATCCATTGCATAAGTTGTAACCCAGCCATCCAGCATGGATGCAAAGGGTCCATTATAAGCCAAGGGACCACGAGGTTGCTTCCCATTTGAAGACCATCACTCAGAGTGATGAGGAGTTTTTTGAGTGCGCTCCCCCAGTTCTCCGTTCTTGTCGAACACTTATGATACTCCACTTATAGCACATATGGCGATGTCAAAGAAGAAACTACCATGGAAGGTAAGCCATTGTTTTTTCTCTTCACACTTCAACCTGCCAACAACCCTTCCCAGCGTGGATGGCTAGAATACATTTGTAGTCAATTTGCTTTGCGCATTCCAGTTAGAAATGATCACTGTCTCCAGTGCGCCGCAATCCTTGAGCAGCCCTGAATCAGAAGAGATATAATTGCATCACATCACACTCAACACCTGCACACTTATCCTTCCGGACTTACAGCCCTGATCAGTCAGTTGCATGGGTATGCCCTGGCCCAGTAATCACATGCGAAATATAATATAGGCATTTGATGCCAATGCCACACCTCACGCCCACCTTCTTCAACAAAAGGTATGTCGCCTTCACCTTCCTGTACCCCCTCCCTCTGAAGCTAGTCTACAGACTGATCAATGGCGGCTTTCGAAATGAATGTGGCTGACCTCGACTGGCTCCAAATACTTGGGGATTGGAAGCCTAGCAGATGTACATACTTAGCCAAATCACCCCATTTATTCTGCTTGATACCCATGTCACTAGGGTGGACCCATGACCTCAGTGGCACGGAGGTCAAGATATACGACGCGGAACACCCATGGCAGCTGGGTGTAATTTGGAGGGTCATGGTCCTTGAAGCACCTGCCACCACCGGTCAATCAAACACATCTGGGGTGGTCTCATACAGTGTATATACCATTGATAGCCAATGATTAGTATGAAAGATACAAGAATTTTCGTTCCTTCACTCTAACCACATGTTGAAAGAAGATTGAATAAAGTCCTGATATTTCAATAAACTCTAGAGTTAAAAATTATTGTAGGCCAACACGACACTTGGCCCACAGACTGACTTCACAATATTCACTTCTCTTCCATACCATCCTCATCTGAGCTGTCCTCGACCTGTTTCTCCTTGCGGGCAGTCTTACGTGCCATCCTTGCAGCTATCTTCTCCTTTGACAACTCCTCCTGCCAAATTTCAATGTCCTCTGCCTCAAGTTGCATCTCACCTTCGGATAGGACATGGTTGAGGTACCTGATCTGTGCCAAAAGTCCCTTCATTGCCTTTCGAGCGATCTCCAGCTGGTATTCATAGCTGAAGTAGCGAGGGAAAGGAGTGGTTGAAGGGATGTTGTCTTTGAAATACTCGGGGCCAAGGTAGAAGTCATCAAGGGATAGGTCAGCAATTGAACGCAATGTATGGCATAACAATGTACTGACAGGCGGTGTCATCTTGGGTGATGTGAACTCTGTTGTCGTAGGGTCAAAGACATGCTGTGTCTTGAATATAATGAAATTGAAGAGAGCGTCCTCAACTGGGCACCTGCAGTGCATGAGTCCCTCCTCCGGATCAGCACACTCAACCAGTACCTTCTTGAAAGTCTTCCTACCCTTGACATGAGTAGGGACCTTCTCCGTCTGCGAGTTCACGACAAGTCAAGCTCCTGGCACCATTGGCTTAGGCAATATAGTGGTCTCTGTCAGGTCGCCACAGCGTCCGAAATGATGCCAAATACACTGAAAGTTCCCCTTCGTAGTGCCCAGGATGTGGAGGCTCAATTCTTTGGATATGACTGAACACTCCAGCATGAGCTTTGGAACCTCGTGAAGTAACCTCCTGTGGCCGGCAGGCAACTTCGTTCCGAACCTGAGAAAGTCCCAGATTTCGCGTGTGATCTCCTCTGGCATGCCAGAAATTAAACACACGCCAGGTGGACAGATGGTATGTAGCTCACCTTCTATCCTTATCCTATCCGCTTGCGTCAGAATGTCGAAATCGTCCTGGGCATTGTCTAATTGTATGGCATTTAGTTCCATGTGTGGGTTAGGGGACTCAACAAACTGCGCTCACTTCTTTTGCACACACTGCCATTCTTGGCCACCGATCCTTCTGCACTGTTGTTCTTCTTGTCAGGTGGATCCCCCCCATCCTTCTTTCCACCATCATCCTTGCCCGTTTCAATGTCATCCTTATTCAAGCTGCTGGAACTGTCGGAGTCCACTGTGTCACCCCTCCCATCATGCTTGCTTCCTCCCTGCTCTGCCTCGACATCACTGTCGTCACCACCCGTGGTCTGAGCTGGAATAGCTAAAGAGAATAAATCACCCTGTTTGAGCATCTGCATAAGCACCTGCTGGTTGATAATCTTTGTCTGTTCCAACGGGTTTGTACCTCCTATTGATAAGGTGTGTCAGCAATGAGGAGAATATTAAAGGTGCGATCTCACCTGATATATCTGCATCATCTTACTCACCATCTGAGGGAATAGGCGTAAGTACACCATCCAGAGCACTATGAACAACCTCCACCGGCATTTGGAGGCCCCCACCCTCAGTGAGTTCGGATTCCACAGCACTCTCTTCGCTGCCTGTGTGGCGTAGGCATTTAGGTTCAGGACCCAACCCCCCTGACTCTGGCTCCCTTCCCATTGAGGGGCGCTTCTTCGCCTTCTGGGCAGAGACTTTGGCTGCATGCAGTCCTTCATTGGTGGCTTCGAGAGCTGCTAGTGTTCTTTGTATGGCTTCTGCAAGAGTAGTTGAGTAGATGCTACAAGCATACTGGATGTGTTGTCATTGCACCTTTAGTTCCACCCTTCATCTTCTTTAACTTCTTGTACATCACATCGTTGTAGGCCTTTGTAGCAACGACAACCTTCTCCATTGCTTGAGCTAGGTCCAAATTGTCTGCTACATGTGTGTTAACGTCGTTCGTACACATAACAGCAGCCAACTTCACTTACAATCCATTCTTTGTGGGGTGCACTAGTATACAGTGATAGCTTTGACACAATCCTATATGGATGGTCTTCTGTCAATTGACCTAGTTGTACTAGATCTGTTGAGTGCTCGGCTGTAAAACCGATACACAACAACAACAGAACCTAACCTCGGATGAGGGGTGCTGCTAGGTTGCAAGGGAAGAAACTTGTAGGCTTTATAGATTTACTTTAATGTTTGGGAATGCTAGGGATAGGATAGGCTTGTCCGTAGTATTTGAAAGGGGTGGAAAGGACGAGGTCTGAAAGGTTCAGATATGGATATAGTTTGTTACGAGCTGCGCAGGGGTGGAATATTTCAAAGGACACGAAGCTGCGGGTTTGGGAACGGAATCTGAAGGTAATAAGTGTTTGGATGATTTTGAAGTCTGAGCTATGGTGGGCGAAAGGTAGATCGACGAAAGAACTCTCCGGCACACTGTCGAGTTGTTGAATGTCGAGAGGATTGGGGGACTGGATTTCCGAGACAAAGCAGAACATGGGTAGGATAGCGGCCGACAATGTGTCGTTAGTGGGATTCCGAGTATTGGCAGGTTTACCGTTAGCGGAATGCTAATGGCAGATGATAATATGAAAATGGTCAGGGTTGTAGTTGGGGTGAATACTGCGTGGAGGGTAGTTCTCCAATAAGTTGCGGATACTGACGTTCAGAAAGGGAGGACGGAAGTGTAGGCGAAGTTCTTGGCTGATTTCTTCGACGATCAAAAACATTCGCTCCTCAGCGTCTTCGGTGATGACGCGTATGGTGCTGAGTAAATGATCAGTGTAGATATCCTGGTGTACCGTTTGTTCCAACGTATATGAAAATTGTACAGTTTTGTCCGTGAATGAAACAATAGGATTCTGAGGAACGAGGTGTGGTGGGGGATGAGTAGAATTGATTGGTACTCTCCCAAGAATATTGATCGTAGGTCGAGATGATGGACGTGGATGATTATTGGATGAAGGATGGGTGGAAGCTAGTCGAGTAGCAGCAGTTGATTGCAGTACACAGTTAGCGGAAGAGGGCCGCGAATGTGGTGGCAAGGGGATAGTACTCGGTTCAGGACGTGACGGCAGAGAAGGATGCGTTAAATGCGTGACGGTCTCTGAGAAGGAGACTTGCCTTGGACTTTCGCTGTTTACAGCAGTAGTTGACTCAGAAGTTGTCGACGCAGTTGCCGTAGTAGCGGGTGTAGTCCGCCGGGTTGGCAGAAAGGGACAATCGATGAATTTATGGGGCACAATCGGATCAACTAGACCGAATTGGCCTTGAGAGCGAAGATAGAGAGCAATCCAAAGACAAATTCAAGAATAAGACAACAAGACTACTAGAAGCAGGGCGGGAAATCGCTCTGCTAAAAAGCAAACTGAGGAGAAGAGGGGATCTGATGATGGAAATCGTAACTTGTTCGCCAGACTACGTATGTACAAGTATATATACGTCGCTGGGAAGGTATATATAAAGGGGAGCATGTGGTATGTGTAGCAGGTTTGTATTTAAAAGTTAGCAGATAAGCGTTTTTAGCAGTGCTCCACTATCAGCTGCTTGTTTTCTTGGTTGGTTTGTAATACTATAACTGAAAAGGGTACCCTAACTCTCAAGCGTACTAAAACTAACTATATAGTCCAACAGGAAACTGTCCAAAATTGGAAATGAAAAGTGGAAAAAGAACATCAATACTCATGCAACTCTGCGAAGTGGCGTAAATCCCGACCGAGAACTCTCAGGGTCCTAGTGCAGTGATCACATTTGGACGTGACGTCGGGTGGAAATGGGCGGTGGTGGGGGGTGGGGGTAGGTGGGCTCCAAAAATGACGTCGCACTGCCTATTTTGTTGAAATCCACCCATATCCATACATATCCATCCATCGGACTTCTTCTTCAGCATTCAGCAGCCTTAAAACAGTGCGATTCTCCATTCACAATCCAGGCGGGGTCGTTGGTTCGGGTGCGTGAGGCCTGTGCATGTGGTGATAGTCTTCCATCGACAATCTGCTAATAATAGCGAGATCAATGCCACGCCGGATGTCGTGAGTGCATCACAAAGCTCGTGCAGGTAAAGGAAACACATCAATTAAGCTACGTAAGCTGTATGGGGATGCGCAGTCCGATTGGGAAGTGTTTGATGCAATGTTGTGGAGTGGAATGTAGGACGATGACGAGAACCTGCTAACGGGCTCTGCTTGGTTGGGGTGATTTACATGTGGGGATCGTGTCCTAGTGGGTCTCGGTGTCGGAAGGAGTTGAACCTGCTGGAAGGCCCTTTGCAATTCATGAGCCACTTCTCGCTCTTCTCATGGCCTAATCCTCCTAGGTACTGGAAGACCGAAAAAGGACACGAGCATGTCATATCCGTCATGACAAACCCAATCAACGTAATACTCTGTCGGCGATTTCCTAATCCTAACCACCCAATAGAGGTAGCTGACGAGGACTACTGTGGAGGCCGCAACAAAGAAGTAGAATATGCCACGAAGGACTGGCGAGCCTGCTGCAGACGTGGCAGCCAGTGACGTGGTTTCGTTGCTGGAGCTGGTGGACATGGTGGTGTAGGGTTAAGATTGTTGGTGGTGGTAAAGAGGAACTTGTTAGAAGACTAGGTTCACGTTCTATGCAAAATTTTCTTCAAGCAATAAGCACGGCCAGCAAATATTCGTCAGGTGGTGGGTGTCATGTGATATCGACGTGTCGCGTCAGGTTGCCAAAGTGTTGAGTCACCTGATTAGTAATGCCAAGGGTGCTGCTGATTGTTTTGATCAACAATCAATGCTGAATTACAAGTTGTGAAAATTAGCAGAACGCTAAAATTCATGCCTAGAACAAGGAGGAACTCATCAACGGGAATTACGGTCAATATGTGCTGAAAAGAGAATTAGAGCGCAAATGTGCTATATTTCAACTTGGGGTGTGGGCAGATGCGCCCAATTCTGCAATCTGATGAGTGGCCACACCCCTGCCAGTGTGAAGATGCACACCACATGTGCTGATAAAACAGGAACTGCATGACCAATATAATTTTTTTTAGCGTGTGATTTGAATCGAGATGTAATGCGATCTCACCATGAAAAAACAATTTGACGATTTCCCCAGGAGGGCATTTGCTTAAGTATTTGGATGCTCAAAGGCCACAAGATAGCCCTGGACAGCCATACCGATGCCCAGGAGAAAGGTGTTTGACCCAGACGGTTTCTATGCCAAGTGCAACCGGTGTAAGTACTCCAAACTGTGCCTTGGAACATCTCTGAATTACCCTACCAGGCGAAGAGGCTCTGCCATATGTGAGTGTCGACTTGAGAAGTGGGCTGTATTTTCATCTAATTTTGCATATTGTCAGACAGGCTGCACAAAGCTAGACATATGCATGAAGACCAAGTGCCTTCAACTCACCCTTCTTCCCATCTACGTATGGCAATTTGTAAGCACATACATCCAAATCTGCGATTCTTCATCTGACGCGAATTGCCTAGCGCAAGCACCGATATCAGCTCACGATGTCACGTGTGGAGAGATTCTTTACCATCTGTCACAACCCATCTCTGTGCCAACAAATGGGGGGATATCTAGTTCCTTATGAAGTGTACGACCCTCAGATGGGCGAATGGGACTCAACTTTGGTCAACAGGCCACAGTCATTCCTCATTGGTGGGTTTCTCATCTACCGTCGTCAAGGCTTGAGAGACTGGGAGTGCCCAGGCTTGCCTCGCATAGTTTGTCATCTTCACTGAAGACTTCGTCACTCGTACTCTGATTGGGGGGTGGATTTTGATGTGCTGGAGCAGTACGCAGAGGGTGTTAGTGAGTAGGCACCAGAATAACTTCATTTGGAACAAACGGAAGGTTCATGAGAGTGAAGAATGATAGTATATTGAAAATCTGATGCAAGATTTCTTTGGTTCAATCAATTTGAAATGTGCGTATGTGCCACGCCTTCAGGCACATTTAGCCCATTCAGGACACGTCAGACTTCCCCTTTTGTTCACCTAATCAGTCAGCAATACCATGTGTCGACCGGTATTGGTTGCAACACAGCGGCACGCTCTTCGCCATCGCTAGAGGATGTAGGGAGGTGATGAAGATCTGGACTCCGGGGTGCTGAACGAGGTGATGGCGAAACAATGGCTGGCTCTTCATTATCACTGGAGCACATAGGGAGGTGTTGGGGATCTGAATTGCAGGGGGACAGAGGTGGCAATGGCAAAAGTGGGGATGATGGGGGTAATGGAGACCACACCCTTCAAGATGGCAACCATATGGCCCTGGCGGTCGCAATTACGGTTCCACTGGCGGATGTCATCGCACGTACGGGCCTTGTTCCATAGCGTGGGTCACATGTTTGCTGATTTGCGACCTCAAGTATGAAGGCTGGCAACAGTTGAGATGCTGAATAGGAGTGGGGTTGTGAATTCCTTGCTGTAAATCGCGGCGGGAGTGTGATTTTTGGGTTGGACGTTGTCCCTGCTGTGTTTAATTTGATGGTGTTCGGGTTGGACAATTCAACTCCACCAAAGAGTCTACGACACACTCTCAACCAGGGGAAAAGATCGACTGGTTGTGGAATCGTAGTGCATAAGAGAGTGCGGCGAAGCGTTGAAAATGGTGCGTCCTCACAATTTTGGTCCTTTTGTTGGAGAGTACCTTCAAACTTTGAGTTAGTCTTCCCCACAGCCTGAACCTGAATTTTGGGGGTGGGCAAAATGCTTGAGGAGTCCCTATTCAAATTGATTTTGTTTCTGCGACTTATTTCAACATAAGGTTAGAGTTGTATATGGGCGTACATTTAGTATAAATGCACTTACACTGTGGCTGAATGAATGCAAGCCTTTGCCTGAAGTTCTACACGCTTTGACATGTAGTACTTCCTCTGAGCATCCTTCCTGCCCACTTTACGCTTGTCGTCATTATAGATGCGTCTACGAGGCATTTGGAACAACACAGTGCCCATGTTATTCTGGGTGTGAGGAGAGCAGCTAGCTGAATGAGGGTGGCTGATGGATGGATTTAGATAATTTCAGATCAATATGCGCGCTGGGTGATACAAAAGGTGACTTGACATACCAACGTCCCAAAGTCTGCACTGGCATTAATGCTCAGTCCAATGACCTTTCGAACCGCTCATCACAGACAGTGAGAACCAAGAAGCTTCAAATCTAGTTTGCGCCTCTGGTGTTTGTGGTGGTTACAACTCGACACTGCGCATTGAAGTTAGTCTCAGTGTTTGATCGGCGGCCCGGGATCTGCAATGCATTGGATTGGGTAGAGGAGTGGAAGGCTGGCAAGTAACGAGTGAGGTACTTGAGCATTTGTTCACTCGTTGTGCACAGGCCCGGTGCTCAAGTAATCACTGGATGTAGAGCAATCAGTGGACGTAACTCAGAACTTCACATAGCGCTCATCATCAAATTTCCTGTGACGTAATCTGCTTATAGAAAGACACCACTGCACTGCAGGGGAGTACGTCAATGTGTGCACTTGAACTGGCACTGATCATATTCAAATCCACAGATTGGGCCTCACAATACCACTGTCGCCATGATGCACAGATGCGACATCAACCTGCACAACATCGACATCCAAGCAATACACCACAGTTAGGGTCGTTGGCCAAAGCAGGGAACACACAGGCATAGTACCAGGTGTGTCTGCAAGCCGGTTTCAGACTAATTTCAGATAATTTCAGATTGTTTCAGACACTGTCTGCTGTCCTGCTGCCACACCAGATGAGCTTGTGACTCTGGCAAGTACCAGGGATGACAGGTACAAATGCACGCAAATGTCTAACCTACAGACATGTGTGAAGCACAATGAACCACCGCCATTAACGCCAATAAGTATCACGCTGCAGTACACCCTTCCATTGGGTGAGTCCATACTCACTTAACCATACGATGTGCCCCACCATGGGCGCTATGGCAGTTGTGCCACCCAGCCGTACGCTGAACCCCACCATGGGTTCTATGGCGGTCTGTGGTAATGCTGTGAGTGTACCCTGAGCCTCACTATGGGCCATATGACACCTGCAGTTTGTGTTGCAGGTATCTGCATCTTCCTAACATCCTTCAACCAAACCCTTTTCCCCTACTAACACATTTCATATGTTTCAACAGAACACCATGTTCAAGGGCAGCATTGTTTGTTCATTCCCCAAAAATTTTGAGAAGAAAAAGAAGGTGGGTACGACCTCTCTACAGTGAAAATTTGCTGGGCTGACCTCACCTATTCCAGGACCCGACAACTGCTCTAGTGTCAATGACGGAGAATGTCCTCTAGCTCATCAGGGAGGCTGAGGGATGCAAGGAGGAAGTATTGCATCGGCAGCTCGCATGTCAGCGAGATCAGTGCTGCATCCAGACCCTATGTACCCAACCCACCATGCCTACATCTTCCTCCTCACCCAAGCTTTGACCATTCAAATCCCATCTTCTGCTGTGATGGACTCGGAGGAGGCTTGTAAGTATGTTCTACTCAGTAAAGACCCTGAGCTGTGTGCACATGGTGGGTTCTTGGCCAAGTCCACCTGTGTTTCTATCGAAGGAGGGAAAGAGGTGATTTTTATCTATTGGTTGTCGCACTCAGGACTGAATAATACATAGGTCCCAAAGAATTCTGCGCACTCAGGTAGAGAAAATGAGCCATTGACAGCTTCTTAAAAACAAAAACATGTGTCGTTTAGCTGGATTTCAGTTAAGTCACTATATATATTTGATTGTTAACTTTCATCCATGTAGCGTAACTATTGCAGCTGCATTCGGGGCTTTGGCGCCTCAGTTTCACTGTTACTACAAATGGATAATTGGTGCACTCTTTCTGCACCACATGGCCCTATGTCACTACTTCCACAAAAGTATATATCCCACGTGCACCTTCGACTGTGGCCCCAGCACATGCACTGTAGCACACGTCGATTGTAAGAACCAGCTCTCAATCCTTCCCTCCAGTCCCAGGATCTTCCGAATCCATGAATGCCATTGTGCTAACGACATAGCTGCGTTCCTGTATCACTGGGCCTCTGGAGTGTTGTCTGGCACTTGTCCTGGTCAATCAAGAATGGTGTGGCAAAAGCCGGTGGCAGTAGTGAACCCCATGCCTCCTTCCATTCTTAGTAGTCTCCCCCATCAGGCCCCCATCATCATGTGTCTGAATCGCAATCTTAAACCCAATGCCTTCTCAAGCCCCTTCTTGATTCTGCTTTTGGGACAACAATGGATGATCAACATGCACATTTACAAACAGGAGCCACATATCTATATAATAGGTAGATTGTGCAAGTTCAAATTCTACCTCCTTGACAACAGTACCCTCTTTGCCCGATGGCCTCGTCTAACTCCGAAGAAGCCTTGTGCACCCCTGCATTGGTTCCAAACGCGCAACCACGCATGTGCCGTGTCGCACATGTCGTTGGTATGAAGATGGTGTACTCCAAAGTCGTTGATGGTATGGACCCCGCACCTGAATTTAACTTACAACATGTCCTCACTTTTGGAGTAGAATGTGAAGTCGATGCTGACTTAGATGACGAACCCCAGCACATGTTTATCTGCAACTATTGCAAGGGTTGTGTCAATACATGGTCCAACATCGCAGAGGCCAACAGCACCCGCAAGCCCAGTGCAAAGTGCGCGCACCACATTCGGGCATCTATCAATGTCCTCTGGAAGCCTGGACACCATGATCTCGTGTCCTACGAGGACGTCACTGGGAGGAAAGGGCTTATCTGCATGCCGTGCATTGGGGAGGCGATTCCTGAGGTGTGCAGGGCATATACTAATGACGAACAATACCAGGGCTTGTTTGCAAGCAGGGATGGAGAGGATGTAGAGGCTGGGGCTGAAAGTGGTTCAGATGGCGATGATATTGCGGTGGATGGACTCAAACCTGTCTTCCTCCCAATTGATGCCCGGAGGTATGGGCGAATGGCTCAACGTCTGTGATTATCGAGGTTAATCAATTGCAACCATGTATTGAAATTTGAGCTACGATAAACAATGTGATCTATCTATTCTTCTACTCCAAAGGTCCTCAGGAATCTGCACTCGCAATATTCTTTCCCCTTGCAGAACTTATGATGGCTGCGAACCTATACAATATAACATTCTTCATGCTGATGCCCAATGTAACGGTAGCAATCACTCTCGTTGCCGGAACTAAGGCCTAGCTTCTTAGGGTCTATCACAAGGCATAAGGGACATTTCAGAGCATGTGCGCAGCGCATGTCCTGCTGCTGCCACATATCTACAGTGACAGTCAGTAATCATCAAGTGACGGGGTGTGAAACGCACAATGTTATTGGACAATTGCTCTGCTGATGGGTTTAATTAGGACAGATTGTTTATCACAAAAGACACGACACATGGGGATCAGCTTGTGCCTTTGCCAGGACTAATTTGTTGTGAGGTTTGGGGGGTATTGCAAATTGGTGAATCTGGCATAAAATCTCTAAACACACATGGGGTGTAAGGGGTTATGGGTATGATAAAATTGACACCTGTTACAGCTGATATCATGTATGATATACTGTCAGTTGACAGATTGAGTGAAGCATCCCAACAGTCAACTGACAACCTTCCATGTAAGGTAATATTTGAAACCATTACAAATCCACACTGGTTTGAGATTATGAAAAAAACATGACCCCACCACCTATACCTACTCGGAACATAAATAATGACTTCCAGGTGATGCTAGAAATCACCCCCCGCTTATACGGGCCCGCCACTGATCCTGCTCTCACCCGCCGCCAATCCCGCTTGTCCCTCCCCTTGTACCTGCTGTCAATCCCACCCATCCTCGCCATTGTACCCCTTTCGTCCCTCCCCTTGTACCCCTCTTGTCCCTCCCCTTGTACCCCCCCCTTGTCCCTCACCTCATACCCTGCTTGTCCCTCCCCCTCCCCTTGTACCCCTCTCATCCCTCCCCTTGTCCCTCACCTTGTACCCCCCCTTGTCCCTCACCTTGTACCCCTCTTGTCCCTCCTCTCACCTCTATCACTGCCACTCATTCTGCACACCTCACAGTTGCAACACCAGGTATTTACACCTCCTGCATAGCAGGGGTGTCAATGGCCTGGTGTTTTGAAGTGGATGAGGGAATGATGGTGTGGTAGGCATTGGCAGGGCTAGCGGCTGATGGGACGAGTGGTAAGGGAAGGAGGCAGCAGCAGCACTGCACAGCAGTGACATGGCACAAGTGATGTGGCCGCTGTGCACTCAAAGAACCTGGAGTCCCATTTCTGGGTCTACCTGGGGGTCTGGGAAAGAGGTGGAGCGTGTGTGGTGCTCAGGAGGGCATTGTCATGAGCGCAGTGACTTCCAGCATGTGCTGGAAATCACCTGCCACGGCCGTGTGTTATCGTAGGTGCTGGTGCCACCTTCGTGCCACATGGGCCCGTCCATCATAGTGTAGGATAGTTGTCCGTGGGATCTGAGAGGTCAGTGGGGTTGCTAGACGGGTGGTAGAGAGGGGTATGGTCAGTATTGAAGGCAACGTGGCAAAATGCCACACACCTTGGAGGTATCAACACATTGTAGGCAATTGTGCCAGCTTCATGCCACATGGGCCAGTCCATCATGGTGCAGCGTGGCACTCAGCTCATGGTGGAGGCTTGCGGGGCCATGCTGGGGAGGGAGAGTGGGTTTTGTTAGTTTGAAGGTGACATGTTGAAATGGCCATGCACCTGGGGGGTATCCCGTCCCCTTCCTTCCCTCGGCCTCGTGGAACCTCCTTCCAGGGCCTCACATCCCTTTTGAAGGGGAGGAGGGCCGTACATGTGAGCTGGGGGCACTATTGATGATCAAGAGGTCCCGTAGCTTATTTAATAATAGAAACATTGTCTATTAGATAGATTGAAGTTTATCCAAGTTGAATGAACAATATTGAACATGTATCAAGTGAGCTGAACACTTGCGATGATTTTCAGTTTGAGAAATGATTTTAACTCACATGGTATTCTGAAGGATAGGGAGTAGCTACCACCATATGGATTTTTGTAGCATGTACTAATGACCTATTAGAACAATATTCCAAATTAAAATTACAAGGTTCCAGTGTGGAACCTTACAGAGACATGTACAACTGTAAGATAGTACATGAAACTCATGGATCATTACATCAATCTGGTCATAATCTGACATTTTCATGCCTCCCTCCACATGTTTCCAATACCTATTATAACCTTTGAATATTGAAGGTATGATACTCTACTGTGTATTCTGAGTCTCAGATATTTCATTTTGTAAAAACTGGGGTATGGGGAGAGCAAAATATGCCAATTTTTTGTCATACAAAAAATTCAGGAAATTTTCGATTCTGACTTCAGGCTGGGGCTCTACCCATGTGGGACACCTCTGAACAGCATGGGATATTGAATGTGGCCCTTGGGTTCAAGAGCTATTGGTGCATCAAGCTCATATTTATAGATACATTGTTTCTGAGTCCAGTTCTTAATGGATTCACTTGGTTCTTGTTGTAAATACATTCTACAATGCTCCTGAGGTCACACACCATGCCTGCCTATTTTTTATTGTTGGGGGGAACGAGGGGGAGAGTTGCTGATGTTCTGATGGGCACTATTTATGGTTGTTAAAAGCTCGGACATTATTTACACAGCTCCAAAGGATCCAGAATGTTTGATCCTTGTGGGCCCCTACAGATATGGAACTAATATATGTGTTTACATCAAATTCAAGCTTTCTGAAGGTGTGTGCCCACTGGATGTGCAAATTTAAGGGATTTCACGGCACATTTGAGCTTTTGATGGAATGATGCCACCAACGTCATTGACATGATCTGTCCAACAATCAATCTCATTTGATGCAGAAAGCCAGAGCAACTGTTCTGAGTCCGTTTTTAGATTTTGATGGGAACAATGATTTTCAGAAATTCAAGTGATTCTGCCATGTCACCGTTTTGCATTCTACAGCGCTGTCCCGCCTTGTGTGACCCCAGTGAGTGTTCCATGTCATACATAGATATGTTACAGAGGGTTTGTACAGTTCAGATCATTTTATTACACCCTGCACCCACACGAAAAGCCATTTTTATTGAGGGATACCCGTTTTTGCTCCTTTTTCCAAAGTACCAAATATGGAAGGTAGTCAGTGGACAGTGTCAATGCATCACCCATTCTGTCAACTGACAGGGTATCATGTATAATATTAGCTGTAATGGCTGAAATTGAAAAGACGTCACTCGATCAAATTACAATTTAACTAAGTACAGTTTGATGAGGGGCGCATGGTGTTGAGGTTTGGTATTTCGTGTGACTCCAAGGCACCACTTTGAAGTTTTTGCAGGAGATCAAACATGAGATCTGCCTGGCTGTCACACTCAGCCAACACCTGGCGAGCAAGTTGGGCATCCTGAACAGCCCGCTGGCAACATTGCTCGGAATCAGCATATTGCTTATTGAGGTTCACGGCCTCCTTCTTGTTCAAGAGGATTAAGCTCTTGTTGGAGCCATAGTGAAAGAATGTATTGGTGGAGGTAGCATTACTGTGCTGGCCCGCGAAGAAAAGCCACCTGCCCGTTTCAACATTGAGCCATTCAACCTAACAAAGCGTCAGTTGTAGATAGATTTAAAAAAACATGCCCAATGCCGCCAACTTACTCTGGAAATAATATCCAGACACTGTATATGGAAACGCTCCGTTGCAAGTGAGGTGCTTTGCATGGGTGGCCATGACTCTCTTGGGCAAGGAATCACTACGAGTCGTTAAGTTGTTAGGTAGGATGACTCATAGCTGTGCAATTCAGATGACTCACCATGTGGTTGTGTACCCCTCATGGCACCAAAAACCATGCTCAGTCAAATTCCGAGTCAATGGAATAGCGTCTGATGGGCTGATTGGATCATCTCACACCCGCAGACAACCCATCGACTTTTGATTAGATGTAGGTCCTCAAATATTTTCAGATCTTTGGTGGCCTTACTCTGCCCTCCACAGCTGATTTCTCAAAAACATCAACTTGAGTCATGGCAACACTACTGTCATCAGATCTAGAGATTGTAGTGTTAGGCTCACAGATACTTACTCTGCAGGTACATACTGGTCAAGGCATTCTCAGACCCAGGGAATTCCTCATTTCTGAAATCCATCATGAAACATTGGTGTATGCAGTAACCACTCCTCCGGTTGAGGCTGCAGTGGCATGCAACGATGGATTGTTCACCTGCAATGGTATGGTTTAAATGTAACCATTTATGCTGAAAGGCCTTCAGTCAGTACTCTAATGCAGTTGTTCCTACAGACACACTGTTCCTGTTGTTGTCTTTGGATCCCACCCTTGGACAACAAACACTCGCTCGTAGATTTGGACGATTGCCACCCCACCCACTTGAAAAGATCTGCGTACACAGCATCCTTGTCTGCTTGCACATTGTCCATCAGGATTTCGTCGCTTGCCCCAGGGTTGTCACCTGCAACGTCCAATGTCTGGTCCACCCCAAACACATCAACGCCCGAGTCCTCTGTACCCCCAACTTTGAAATTGGCAGTTGTGAGGCTGCTCTGAGTTTCAGCTGCCACTTTTTGAGGCCTCTTGGTTGATTTTTGCTCCTCAGACATGCTTGGATAGGCTTGAGGACATTTTTGAGGTGACGTGACTCTTGTGCTGTCAGTTCATCTCCCCTTTAGTGCTACTGGTGCCAGATAATTGTGAAGGACGTGTTCCTGCGATGCAGTGGGTGGCAAGAAGTTTCTTGGGTATCACGGCACCTGGGGAGCCAAGAAGTTTAGACTCTGCTCTTCCTGGGCAGGCACATCAGGCGTCATCAAGGTATGTTTGACAAGTCACAAACACACATTTGTGCTCAAACTGTCCTCGAGTATGGTATAAATTGGCGGAGTTTGTAGTCTCATAAACTCTGCCATGTCTTCCTAACCGCCATCATGAGCAGAACAACAACAACATTGAAACGCTCCTCCCCCTGCAAGAAGACCTCTGCACCCTCCAAGGAATCATCGACACCCATCTCAATGGCACTCAGACCAGCAAGTGCAGTTGCCACTCGGCCACTGCACAGGCAGCTTCATCTCCAACCGAATCCACTCCAAAACCTCGTGTTTGCCAACAATGCGACAGACATCCTCTCATCAAGGATTGTGAGGTGCACAAAGTGAAGCCGCGTTGTTCAAAGAAATTGGTTGCCAAACTTGCAGTTGCACAGGTGATGAATGACATTGGGGTGCGTCTATTTTTTCATATCAAATTGCATACCAACTGATAATAAGGTCAAGTTACCCCCACCTCAGGTACTCGAGGGATCACCCACCGACAACTTCACCACCGGCATGCACAGTGATCCTCCTGTGCCGCAGGGGAGTACTGGTCCCCACCCCTCAGATGTCTTCAATGAGGACAACCTCAATCCTACCCTGCGCACACCCCAACATGTTTCTGTTCCAAACAGCAGCCCCTTTGTTGAAACACCTCAGCCTATGTCAAAGCCTCCTTCTGTCAGATTCCTGATTGCAGGGATTGGGGCTCCTACTATTGCCTCTCAACTTCTGGGGTTTGATAACAACGAGGAGGAAGATGTCCACTCATACCTCCCTCTAACCTCCCCTGGTATCCCAGGACTGACCTCGTCCTCACAGCCCTCATACACGCCAGGTTCCAGCTCAGGTCGGATTCAACCAACTATGAACATCGACTTGAGTCGTGGCAACACTAGATGACAGCACCGACTGTCTTGTTCTCCCATCAACCCATGGGCAATGACAAATACTTATACCATTTTTCTGCCATTTCGAGGGAGACCAGTGCAAAGAGTCGTGCAATTGTGAGCCACAAAGGTGAAGATGGGGGTGAAGGTATATGGAGGTGTAGTAAGGATGTCGGCCATGATGATTGTCTACACATCATGAAGTCTCGGAAGATGCTGCTTGATATTCTGGAGAGGGAGGAGAACAACAACAAGGAGTGGGAGGATGGAGTAGATGCCCAGCGTCAGGGCTCGGAGTCCAAGAAGAAGAGTGATATACTTTGCTTGACACGCAGTAAGTGCCTCTAACACCGACTGAGCGTCTAAACTGGAAAAACCCTATTTTAGAGTACTTTACACTCCCCCTGGTTTCCACTAGACTCCACGTGTACTCCACATAGACTCTATGTAGATTCTATGTAAGTTTCCACATAAATATACGTAGACTTTATGTGGAGTCTATGTAGAGTCTACATAGAGTTTACATGGACTGAGTCAGTATAATGTTAAGTGATTTGGTGATAGATTATA